>JAOPHQ010002726.1:12500-30000 GCA_030340625.1 Merluccius polli | reverse complement strand
CAAGGCGTGGGGAGGGGAACATGATGTTAGTAGCAGATAGTTTGGCTGATTAAAATGTCATGCCTCTTTATAGATGCCTTTCCCAACTCAGCAAAATTGAATCTGCACCATACATCAATGGCAGAGGGCTGTGCTCGATGATAATAAAGATTTCTTGTCTTCATTTTTTTTTTTTTTTTGCTTTGAGGCTAATCCACGACAAATACACATTTAAACAAAAAATCATAATAAGACCAAAATTGCATGGTATTTTTGTATATACATATATGCAAGCTTTTTTCATTATGATTAAAAATACTCCACAAGTATTATCAAGTCTTATTAAAAAGAAGTTTGGGGAACGTTATAACAGTTCGTTAGTCCATTAATAAAACCTGATGAGCGTTTCTAATTGGAGGGCGGAGTGTCCAATAATCACACATGACCTGACACGGCCGTAAACGGCCTCCACCATCCGCCGTCCTCCACCACCTAGAAAAAAAAAACATTTAGCCCATTCTCCATATTGTGGGTGCACGTATGTGTGCGCGCGTGATGTGTGCGCTCCCCGTAAATCAGAGCGCTGTTTTATATGAGATGGCGGTTATTTGCGCGAGAGAGACACACGGGGCTCCGTGATTGTTTTTTGGAGTAGACGTTCTGCTTATGTTTGCATCCCAGAACAATCTCCACGGATCCCGCCAGCGTACGCAAGCAATTAAAGCGATAGCATCTCGGTATTCCCGCAACCAATAACTGAAATAATATCACTGTTTTATTAAGCCGTTAATGTGGGGGCAGACGAGAGGAGGCGTCCTGAAGAGGATACTCTTTCAGGGGTCTTATCAACCGACCACATTTAAATAAAAGCAAATGCTCTGCACTTAAAGGTGTGCCTGAGTGAGTGTGTGTGTGTGTGTGTGTGTGTGTACGTGTGTGTGTGTGTGTGTGTGTGTGTGTGTGTACGTGTGTGTGTGTGTGTGTGTGTGTGTGTGTGTGTGTGTGTGTGTGTGTGTGTGTGCATGCGTGCGTGCGTGCGTGTGCGTGTCTGCGTATGAGAGGGCGTGTGTGTGTGGCCTTTATCAGACACACACATTAGCCCCGCTAATCGCTATGTCAGCAAGCCAGAATGTAATTACTAGATCTACCTTTGTCCTTTAATATTTACAAACATCTACACTCGTTTTTAATTAAAACCACATGTTGGAAAAAATACAAAACCAACACAACCCACTGGCCCTGTTTCTGAAGGAGAACCGGCCCGCTAATGGAGCTGCTCACCAACCCACACCACTAACACCCCTTCACTCCAATGCCACCCCCCCCCCCCCCCCCCCCGCCCTCTTCAGGGCCCACTCCACAACCCCATGATTAAAAAGTGCATGTTTAACATTTTTCAAAGTCCTTTTTTTTTTTACTTACAAAATCAGGGGACAAAAGCAGATTCATAGCTAATTTTTTGTTTGCTTATTGCTTTTCGGGGGAAGGTGGTTCGAAGTTATTACAAATTTAAGGAAAAAAGGAAGACGGTGAAGAGTTAAGGCGGGAGAGGGAATGGGAACTTGAGGGAATGTACGTCTTGGCATTTAGTGAAGGGCTCCAAGCAACGGTTCATCTCTCGCCGTGTCAAAGAGAGAAGAGACAAATGTGGGCCCGGGGGGGGCCTGTGTCTGTCAGACCTGATGGATCAGAACAACGCTGCACTAAAAACCGCCACTGCCATCCCTCCCCCCCACCACCCACCCACCCTCAGTGAAAACACTAAATTGATAAAGGATGAAGAGTAGCTAATGGAAAGATGTAATAGTCAAACGACAGCATGTATTAGGGCTCCGTGGAGCCTAAAGGGTAGGCCCCCATCCATCCACGGCGTCACAGAGCAGGGGAGGCAGTACCGCACCCCCGCTAAATCACCCGGTGTTGGCTTTTATAGGTAATCTCTGAAGAGTGTATGAACGTTAACCTCAGGCACATGACTCTCATAACCGTCTCTTATTCACCTGGAAACGTGCACAAATATATAACTACACACACACACACACACACACACACACACACACACGGACGGACGGACGGACGGACGTGGCACTTGGAGATGAAAAAAAGTGTTCATAAGCATATTACGGCAATAGGGATTCATATGAATTGTATGTATTAATAGATATAATATGCATTCATTGGTACAATACGTGTTAAGAGATACGATATGCATCAATATGGTTTGATTCATAGAATTAAAATGGGTAATCGGACAGAAACTTTCAACATGTTTTAAAAATGTGCTGGTGCCCACAAACGTGCGTTACATGACAAATCATTGCAATGACAGCACCTGCTCCTCTCTTTCCCAGAGTGAAGCTCTTGGGTGATGTCCCGTACAATGAGCCTCACCAACATGGCTGAGACCCAACGATAACACAACAACACGGACGTCACCACCACGCATTCCATCTGGCAGGAAACATGCCAACAGTTCAACAGTCTTGACAATGTGTGTGAGAGTGGCACCTGAATGCTAACAGTGTGCAGTCACAACAGTACAGTCACGCAGTACAGTGAGGAGGAGAGCTAAATAAACAGGGACAGGATGAGGCACACAGAGGGAATAAAAACAAACACAGTAACACAACTCTATCTGAGAGAGAGAGAGAGAGAGAGAGAGAGAGAGAGAGAGAGAGAGAGAGAGAGAGAGAGAGAGAGCGGGGTTCCCTCACAGAGCTCCTGGTACTAATCACTGCATCCTGCCCTGCCTTTCCTCTCCTCTCTCTCTTCTAGGAACGTGCCAGAACAAACACACCACGTTCTCTAGTGATAGGCACATCTCTCTCTCACACACACACACACACACACACACACACACCCTACAGTGATACAATGCAGTAGGTTTTCCTCTGCGTTCTGTCAATCACTTCAACCATGTGACATACATAGCTCTCCTCACAAACACACACACACACACACAAACACGCACACACACTAGAATCAAATAATCCAGCCATAAAACACAGTTTGCTTCCATCCACATCCTGTCTTATAAATGTTGACCAACTCACAGAATAGAAGCTCACGCGGCGACACTTTGATCGCTCAAACACATTTCTGACGGGAACCAAATTCATCAAATCCCGAACGAGGGACGAAGCGCCGAATAGAGCAGGACAACGGCGGACAAATTGACAGCGGAACAACCCCCCCCCCCCCCCCCCCCCCCCCAGAGACCGGAAGGCGACCCTGAAAAGAGGACGTCGTCACCCTTACCATGGACTTGGTGAAGGGCCTGGCCAGGGTGAAGAGCAGCGTCATCAGCCACCAGCTGCGATGCAGGGACGTGTACATCATGTTCCCAGGATGCACTGCGTTGCAGGAGACGCCGTGCGGGGAGAGGCGGCGGTGGACCTCGGTGCTGAACAGCACGTTGCAGAGCTTGGCCCGGTTGTAGGCCAGCATGGACCAGTAGCTGCTCTGCGAGGGGGACAGCAGGTCCAGGTCCACCTTGCCACAGGAGTCCACCAGGTCTGTGAACCTGGGGGGGGGGGGGGGGGGGGGGGGGCAGAGCAGAGTGGGGTGAGTGCAGCGGGGGGAGGCAGTGTAGAAGCCACTGACTAAAACCTCGTCCACACGTACACGGGTATTTCTGAACACGTATTGTTCCCCCCTGCATTTTCAAAGAAATTGAATTCCTGTCCACAAGAGAACGCAAACACGATTTAATACGCTCACATAAGCATGCCAGGCCAGTAAACGGCGATAAAACTTAATATCAAACACCACAGATGAAGCATGCACATTGATGGGCTTTCTCTTGAGCAGCGAATACATCAACAGCACAGCACGGCGAAATCCAAAAGAGAGGTTGAGGTTGGTCAATGTGTGAAACAACAATTGCCACGTGTAAATCCGGTCATGATGTCATCGTTTTGCTGCACCATTCTGTACGAATACACACAAAAACAGAGTTATAAAAAATCTCTACCCTGGAAGGAGTTTTTCAAAAGCTTTGTTTTCAGTGACCTGATACGCTGTTTATGTGTGGATGGGAGGCCGAAACGCAGAGAAAATACGTTTTTAGAAATACCCATATACGCGTGGACGATGCCTAATAAAACACTTAAAAGAAACCAGAGGAGGAAAAGAACAAGGCTCTGATTACATTTCACAAACTGTGTGTGGGGGCGTCATGGTGTGTGCGTGTGTGTGCGTGGGTGTGTGTGTGTGTGTGCATGCACGCCACATCTGTGCATGCGTTTGTGTGTCTATATGCGTGCCACTGGCTGCATACAAATCAAAGGCGTGACATGATGTTCTTTAATTGCCTGAGACAGAGCTGTTAAAGTCCAGATGTTTGACAAGGCCTCCTTAAACATTACACCACTCCTTGTGTTCTGTCACAGTCACACACAACAACCAGCAGTCACACAATAACCTTGCAATACACAGCACTGAAACCTCGCCTTCAGCATGCGCGCGCATCTGTGTGTGTGTGTGTGTGTGTGTGTGTGTGTGTCTGCATGTGTCACACACACTGAGACTGCAAACCAGCGGAACACATTCTACATATTAATCCAGTCATTAGAAAACAACCACTCAAAATGTCACCTGGCTTCCTTGTTGTGATTTTACAAGCTAGCTGCCTCTTGTTTACTGTCGCCTCCCGCCATATCCTTGCTCGGCTAAATTACAGCATCTGCAGGCTTTTCATTTCATGTGCTACAACTTCACAACTACTTAAGCAAGTGGAGGTTGATAAATCAATTCTGTAAAATGCCCAGAGCTGTTTGGTTTTTTGCTATTGTTTTTTTTTAGTTAACATGCCATTAGTTAACATGTTAGTTAACATGCCATTGTGGAGCCTGGGCCGAGTTACACGTGAATGAGGTTTCAATTTCTTTTCACGTGAGAGAGAAACACGTCAGAGGAGACCCAGATCTGAGCCAATAAAATGGACGCTTATCTCATCAATAAATCAAAAATGTACTGAAGAGGATTTTGCAGCTTCGATCTCCCATAGATGACTTCATTGAGGATATCGTCTGGAGCAGATGGCATATAATGGAGGAAGAGGAGCAGGAGGAGGCAGGAGGAGGAGGAGGAGGAGGAGGAGGACGGCAACAAGGTGTCCAGGCCAATTCCAATTCCAATTCCAGCCTCTGTGTTGGAACTGATAAAGTGTCCATCCATTACACACGTGTCCGTGTCTCTGCTCCGCCTGTATCTTAGAGGTCAGTAGAAAGGGAGCTTAGGGATTACAATATGCTTCTGGGGTCGCAGGTCACACGGTACTTGTGAAGCGGGACTAAGTGAATAAACAGGAAATGAAGTCCGCGTGCGGATACTGAAAATACCGCGACAAACGAAAAAGGGAGGGGGACTGACTTGAAAAATGTAATATCGTGTGTGGAATGGGGTGGACATAATGGAAGATGCCATGCGAGATAGTGTCCATTTCCCAGCTCTCTCTGTTCTGTGCTACTGTGTAACTGACTGTGTGGTCCTGCCTGGACCCCCAGGCCACAGGGGGGTTGGGTGGGGGAGTGAGAGGGAGTGCAGGTGTGCAGTGGAAACACCAGGCCAGCATCAGCTTTGCTACATCCGGACACGCCAAGCCGCTGCCAAGGATTACTACGGCAGCAATACAATAACACTCTTACAATAACTTCTTTATTTATTTATTTTACTTTGTGAGCGGGTCTTTCATCAATCTGCACAGAGGTCAATACGCACTTTATGATGTGTCATGTGATTTCTTGGGCGACTCTCCCACACGTTTCCTGCCGTGGCGTGGGACACTCGTGCATGTCGTGACCCTGGTGAATAGGAGTGTCAATGCGTGTCTCTCTGCGCACGGCGCTCCCGTCGTAACATCACTCACAGCGTCACGCTGATATTTGATCTGCTAGAATAACTCAGTCGCGGGTCACTCTGCCAAGCTCTAATCAATCACTCCGATCTGTGGTCTGGCCAGGATCGATCGATGTCCACCCAACGCACACACACACACACACATACATGTTCAGAATCACACACACCCATACATAGACATATACATACACATTCACACATTCACACACCCATACATAGAATACACATTCACACACACACACACACACACACACACACATACACCTTTACATAGAACAGACATTCACACACACACACACACACTCACATGGACATAAACGCGCACAGTCCACAGACATAAACTACACTTGCACACCGTCTCCATCTGAAAAACCCCTGATCATCATCCCGTCTGTGGAGGGCCGTGGCGGGAGGGACCAGCAGCGCAATGTGAAAGGATATAGCAGCAAACAAAAAAAACCTGATTGCCGAGAGGAGGGGGAGGAGGAGAGGAGGAGAGAGAGGAGAAGGGGCTGAATCAGGGTGTGTGTGTGTGTGTGTGTGGGGGGGGGGGGGGGGGGTCAGAGAGAGAGATGGCGTCAGAACAGAAATGTGATGAGAGTAAATTTGGGCTGATCAGTTCATCCATCATGTTGATGATAGGTTTAATGTAAGCCGACAGCCCATGTGTGGGGGTGGGGGGGATATGAGCTCCCTGTGTGAGTGAAGCCGTCATGTCATGACAACACGCAGGCGGCGGGGGTTGATCCATCGGCCCGGAGAGGGAAACTCTCGGAGAGGGAAACGTTCACTGTGTGCACTTATTGGTGGCGGTGGCGGGAAGCGGTGCTGGGGGGGGGTTTGACGCTGTTGTGCTTCCAACGTGATACTGCCGACAGAACTGGAGCATCAGTTCTTAGTGACGCATTAAGGATAATGCGTCTTCATAGTTCAAAGTATAAGTGCTTTTACTTTTGATACTTACATATTTTATATCAGTTACATGTAAAAGAACGAAACAAAAAAAACATCTATGCACCTATGTTTGCGTGCAGCGCTGCGAAGGCGTCCACCGGATGGTAGATGTTCTGCACATCTTCAGTAGGACGCCCTGCTTGCTCAGCAGCTCAAGACCCATGGGCCACTGATTGCAGACTCATTACATGTGTGCATTTCTATTTTTACCGGCGATAGGAGTCATGATGTAGAGCTCACGTTCACAAGATGCTAAGCTCCTAATTTGCAACCAGGTAGACCAGGTTTCTGCTGGTTATTCCCATGATGCACTGCTTTCCTCACTCTGACCACTCTAACCTCATATCCTAGACATTACCATTTTAAACTCTAATTAAATTATATTATTATAATTAAATATTTAATTACTTACTACATCTAACCTCAACATAGCTATTTTAGACTGTATACCTCCCTTAATCGTCTTTAATCTAGTACCTAAAAAACATCATGGCACGTCAACAAGCACTGAAGTAGTCCCATTGATTTGAACACTGGTGTCAAAGCCCCTACACACCCCCCCCCCCCCCCCCCACAAGTAAAAGTCCTGCATTGAAAATGTTACTTAGGAAAAAGTTCAAAAGTATCAAAATATACTAAGCACCACAAGTAAAAGTACTTAGTATGCACAATGGCTCATTTCAGAATAATATACATTATATTATTGGATTATATTTATTGATGTATTAATGTGTTTGTCGCTTTAATGTTGCAGCTGGTAAAGGTGGAGCTCATTTTAATTTTATATATTTTATGTTACTTTACATACTGCTGGTTAGCTCGTAAATGTCCTCCTGGGGACCAATAAAGCCTGTATTGATATAATAATATAATCTATGTATTGGTTATTTTTAATCTGCAAAGTAACTAAAGCTGTCAGATAAATGTAGTGGAGTAAAAAGTATAATATTTGCCTCTGAGATGTAGTGGAGTAGAAGTAAAGGGAAGCAGAAAATAGAAATACTACAAGAACCTCAAATTTGTACTTAAGTACAGTACTTGAGTAAATGTACACGTTTAGTTACTTTCCACCATGATTACCTGTGGGATTCGGAGGAGACCACCACGACGCGGGCGGGCGCCGACCGCCGCAGCACGTCCTGCAGGCACTGCAGCAGCAGAAAGTGGCCGAGGTGGCAGATCTGGAAGGTGGATTCCAAGGCCGTCTTCGGTCAGCCGCCACGGCTGCGTGCACACGGCCGCGTTGCAAACCAGGATGTGCAGGGGACTGTGGAGGGGGAGCAGAGACAAGGGACAAGGGACTTGCATGTTACATCAAAATAGCAATTTTGGCCTCTGCAATTAGCTAATTTGGTTAGGTCCAAATGAATGCATTAAAATGTACATATTAAATATGTATGAAAAAATTACTAAATAAAGGAATACGTCTGATTTGTAACATTAAAATCAAATTACAAACGGTTACTACTGGGTAATAAGTAGAGGTGGGGGGAAAAATCGACACAGCGTAGTATTGATATATGTTTGATGGCAATATTGTATCAATACACGGATGCCAAGTATCTTTTTTTGCAAATACAAATTTATTGCAATACAAACTTATTGGTACTAGAATAATAAAATCAATTGTTTTTTCAGTCTACGCGATGGTGGAGTTTCTGGTGAGGTCAGAGGTGATGACTGGTCACCTCTGATAATTTGCAGTTGAAAAAAGGTAATACATCGCAATATATTGCAATATATGTTATTGCAATATTGCAAAATGTTTAAAATCGCAATAATATCGTATCGTAACTTAAGTACTGTGATAGTATCGTATGGTGGGGCCTCCGGTGATTACCACCCTTAGTAATTAGCACTATAGGAAATCACAGGCATTGCCGTTAAGGACTCTAGGATCTTGTGTGTCTATGAGGACACGACGCAATGTGATGTGGTGGCCAGCTTGGCAAATTCAATCGATAATCTGTTGATCATAATGAATAATCACCATCACAGTATCGGGCAAAATAATCCCAATTATAATTTTTGTCATAATCATGCAGCCCTTGGTTAAACATTCCAACCTGCAGTACTCTAGGGTACATTTATTCATGTTTTCTAATGGATCCCGCAGCAATACATGGTTTCCACAGCCACTGCTGCCCTGATGAACATGCTACTCAAAGTATTGAATCAAAATTGCATGAAGCATCGAATCCAAATGAATCCTGTAAAACACAGGTATTACATATCAGGTACCTATAACACAAGTGTAATATATTTGAAGTGATGGACAACAGGATCTAAAAACATAAAACAACCACAACATATCACAGAGGGACGTATCCACTACACAACTACCAAATATCTCATCAAGAAAAGTATATTAATAGACACATCAAAGCCAGCTAATAAATTATTTTAAACACTTGTGTAGTTCATACTTCCTCAAAGTCCAAAACGCTGTAGCTTCGTTCAGCTGCACCGTCGCCATAATGTGAGTGTACAGTAATTGGTCACCCCATTGGCTACGTAGCCAGGAGGGTAATTAGACTCCACCCATTGAATCGGCTTGGAGGAGTAGATGGAAATCGATAGACTGAAATTACGTGACATTGCAATGGATTTCATGGAACATCATTTTCTAATGCGTAATGCACACCTTGATAACTCTTAATAACATAATTAGAAGTAAATTATGGATTTCTGTTGCCCATCACTTAAAGTAAATTTAACAGCGGCCCATCTATCCATTTGTCATGAGCTCACCGGATGTTGATTCAAATTGGAAAATAACATTTTCCGGGGGAAAAAAAAGAGTGCAAACTAAGTTAATCTGTTTTGATGAATTGCAGAAAAAGGGGCGCACAGCAGGTACAGTACAGGGGGGGGGGGGGGCTCCACTTATGACATTAAAGGCTTGATGGAAGAAAGAAAGATAGAGGAGGAGCGGGAGGAGGAGGAGGAGGAGAGGAAGGGAGGGAGAGGAAGCAGGGTGTCCGGTTCCAGAGTGGTATCGGTCCGGCGGACCTCAGGAGGCCCAAAAGAGACACTGACAGTGGTAGCGCTGATATGATACAGTGGTTTCCACCCTCCCCGAGGGTCTGACAGCTACAGGAGACGCTGAATGGAGCTGGCAGAGTGCCAAGGAAAACAACACTATCGACGGACATCCTAAAAACCTTTCACACAGAAGAGCAAGGGGAGGGGAGTCACAGCCATTGACTGTACAAAATATGGACGTAGCGTCCGTGATGTCACCCGCTGGTTTACACACAACCCTTATGAAGCGTTGCGGGCACTGCCATTGCTTGAGATTTTTGCAACCAGCAGCGGAAACGATCCATATTTGGCACATTGAGGGTAGGAATTGAATGGCCGCCTCGCAGTAGTCCATGGCCAAAACTCATTCATATTAAATCCGTAATAACTTTTTAATGAAATAAAAAGTCAAATGGGACCTCTCACAATTCATAATATGGAGATGAAATAGCCACTGACATCCTAACCGAATGAAGAAAACATTTATGTGCTTTGTATTACGAGATCGACTTTGAATGGCGACCCGTCTTTTTGCATCCAAGCACGCATTTGCAGTGAGCCACCTATAGGCCGTTAGAGGAACTACAGATTAGTGGCTTCCGCCAGGGATTCACAAACAGGCAGTCATGGCTGCCGCTTGGTTACAACCAAACCATAAAAAAACCAAGACACACTTTCAGATACTGAAAGCCCTAAGAAAGGGGGGTTAAAATACACAGAGTTAAAATAATAAACAGAACGCTGTCCTTAAGTGTGTGACAGTATTGATTACACCTTTCCAAACCCGATCATGTCACGGTGTAATCACAGTTCCCTGATCACATATACAACCTCGGACACGATTTAAAACATTTCCCCATCATGTGACCGCAAACAGAGATCGGGGGGGGGGGGGGGGGGGCGGGGGATTGGTCAGGAGTGAGGACAAATCCTTGTCGGTGACAGTGCCGCTTCAGCGAGCTCGAAACCACGGTAACACAGCCGAACAATCCAAACACACGCCACCCATTTTTAATTTCTTCCATTAGAATTAATTATGAGGCCGAAGGCAATTTGTGTACCCTGTGTTTAAGACTGCCTACCGGATTAATTAAAAACTGGATGCTGGAAAATTAATGTGTGGATTGTTATGCCTTGCTATAATGAGCCATCCCATGCTATTACAGAGGAGTGGAGTCTACGATCACCTTCAGGCCCCCCAACACATTGGGTTCATTAAGGAGCAAAAAGCCAGTCACTTACAAGTCAACTTACTGGAACTACAGACTGTCCATGTCAGCGCTTTATCAATGCAACACATGCCTCTTTCAGATATTTAGATTTACACCAAACACAACTGTAAAGCTGTTCTCTCTCTCTCTCTCTCTCTCTCTCTCTCTCTCTCTCTCTCTCTCTCTCTCTCTCTCTCTCTCTCTCTCTCTCTCTCTCTCTCTCTCTCTCTCTCTCTCTCTCTCTCTCTCTCTCTCTCTCTCTCTCTCTCTCTCTCTGAAACTGATCAATTTGTCTGGGTGGTTTCCAGCAAATATCAGTTGCCATTTACAGAATATATTCATGTATGTACGTGCATATATTTACAGGACACAAGGAAGATAAATTGATATAGTAGTTGTGTTCTAAAGCTAAGATCAAAGCAGAAGATAATGTTGGTTCTATTAAGAGAATATTTGGCTGAGTAACACAGCATGAAGAGCAGTAAGGTTTTTCAAAAGCAAAAAAAACTCGGGACCCAAACACACCCAAACAATTCAGACTCATACCTCAACTGAACCACCCTTAACCTCATCCACAAAATGCAATCCAATACGTGAGCATTACCACTTCTACCATCATCACCAGGAACATCTGTACGTATCCACCCGGGGAAAAACACCCGTCCAACAAACAAGGGCAGACAAATAAACAAACTGAGTGAAAATCAGAAAACTTTGTGGGTGAGACACCGAGCAGCAGAGAGCAAAGACGCCCTCCGCTGTCCAGCTCCGCTGAGTCTGCTTGGAGCGTAAAAGGCCTGTTAATCCAACTGCCCACCAGCTAGTCCCTCTCTCATAAGCGCACGGCTAATGAATGTCTTTAATAGGCCCGCTGCTGCCGCCGCCGCTCTCTGCGCAGTCCCTGCGTCCGCATTAAGGCCGACCGCAGCGCCGCCGCTGCCGCGCATGCCATGCAGTCTCAGCGCTGGTCAAAATACACCGTTAACAGCCAGACGGGGAGGCATGAGAGTGTATATTTACCTGGAATAACACCCCCCTCCGGCCCTGACACCTGACCCCGGTGATGATGTCGGCCAGCGGGAAGAGATTGCCTGTGAGGGCTGCCTGTGCTCAGGCGCCGGTCATTAACGCTGCAGCTTTATTAAAAAGGTAAACACCGGGCCACTGGAAGTACGTGCATGGATGTACGTACGCACACACACATACACACAAGTGCGTGCACACACACACACACACACACACACACACACACACACAAAGTGTAATATAAAATGATACAGATCCAGGCTAAAAGACACACCTTCCTCCAACAGTGCATCCTTCATATTACTATCAAAATACTGCAATTCATTAAAAAAAAATTATATGATAGAACACACAGTATGTCCCATGCACACATACAGCATGTTTGTAATAAAACACAATTAATCCAAATAAAATGCCAGGTCAACTGTAAAAATAAAGGTAAAAGAGTGTTAAAGAGTAGAAATCATGACATCACTGCCTTTTTGTCAGCTCAGTTGTCACATACCGAATCTGCACTGATTTCAACAATATCAATATGCAGGTAATTTTACTTCAAATGACAGGCAATTAAAGCAGGGCCGGGTGAATGGAGCGGGGAGGCGGTGTGGAAGCCATTGACTAATAAAACACTTAAAAGAAACCAGAGGAGGAAAAGAACAAGGCTCTGATTACATTTCACCTGTCAACGGCGTCAGTGCATGTGTGTGTGTGTGTTTTTATGTATGCTTACACACATGTGTATTCATATGCACACAGAGAGGGCAAAAGGTCTGCGCTCATAATTGCCTGTTTGTGTATCTGTGTGTGTGTATCTGTGTGTGTGTGTGTGTGTGTGTGTGTGTGTGTGTGTGTGTGTGTGTGTGTGTGTGAGAGAGAGATTAAGCATGTGTGTGTATGTGTGTGTGTGTGTGTGTGTGTGTGTGTGTGTGTGTGTGTGTGTGTGTGTGTGTGTGTGTGTGTGTTTGACGCCTGAAGACATGCGTGCAGTAGTAATAGAGTGGTGGGAGACTGGGACAGCTGCCCAGTGCCATTCCCAGCTCACAGCTCCCAGTCTCCACTCTGCTCTGCTCCCCTTCTGATGAGAATTAATGTACTCTGACGTCCCCAGGGACCCCCTCCAACCCCAGCCCACCCCCAGCCCCAACAGCATATCTAATGAAGAAATACAACCTTCCTAAAATACCCAGACAGACAGGCAGGCAGACACATAGACACACACGCATGCAAACAGACAGACAGACAGACAGACAGACCAACCGACTGACAGACAGGCAGACACACAGACAGTGAGTATGGCTAAACAGAAATAGTGTGCGTCAGAGGTCCCATGGGTTGAGCATTTGGCTGGATGGAGGGAGAGGGAGAGGGAAGGGGAGAAAGAGAGAGCGAGAGAGAGAGAGAGAGAGAGAGAGAGAGACATGGGAGGCGCAGACAGGGAGAGAGGGAGCAAGGGGGACGGAGAGGAAAGCCACCATGGGGTTTGGCTGTGGCCCAGGACCTGTGCCCTCCACGGCCATACGCTGCCCCAGGGCTGCCATGGGCAACAACTGCCCTACCTCTCCCCACAGTCCTCCCTCCACACACACAAACACACAAGCGGGTCTAAATTGACAGGATAGAGAGGCCCCGATAGAAAGCGTGTGAGTGGCGAGGGAGACGACACACATGCCATAAGAGATGCCCGCCATAATTAAGCCACCAACGTCTGTGGTTACTGAACCGATGTCAAAGAAACACACACCGCTACTGAAGGCTGTTGTCCGTATGTTGTGACTGAGAGGAGGTCCACAAAACCTGATGGGAAACTAAATCTGACCATAGCGCAGGTGCATCGATCACTATTGGAGAGGCTTCACTCTGGACCAGGCCGGGGTCATTCAGGGTCATTCTGCGTGGCGAGGATAGACTCACATGTTCTTGGCCTTGAACGCCTCTGAGAACTCCCGGACCCCGCGGAGAGAGGCCAGGTCACACATCATGGCCTCCACCCTGGCTTTGTGCTGTAGAGAGGAACACAAAAAGGCAAAACAGACATTAAATTTAAAAGTACCACATGTCGTGCTTACACGAGGGCTTGCATCAGGACCATTACGACAAAGCTAACCAACACATTGAAGACAAAGCGCTAGAGTAAAGTTTCCTATTGCATGAGGAAGACATAGCGAAGTGACGATGGCTCCTACAGTGAAGGTGAAAGGGTTTCAGAAACGGTTGAGACGCGGCTATGGGTTTGTTTAAATCAAATCATCAGACAACTTCTTATTGCATAGCTTCCCATTGTCTTCTGTGTATTATGTGTGTGTGTCCATGAGCGTGAATATGTATGTGTGTACATGTGTGTGTGTGCACGCGTGTGTGTGTGTGTGTGTGTGTGTGCATGTGTGTGTGCACGCATGTGTGTGTGTGTGTGTGTGTGTGTGTGTGTGTGTGTGTGTGTGTGTGTGCGCGAGTGAGTGTACATGTGTGCATGCAAGTGTTGCGTGTGTGCATGAGCTTGTCTGTTCGCACCAGAGTATCTTGTTGCACACCATATGTTGGGAGACAGGAGAGGGAGAGGAGAGGGGCAGAGAAAGATAGATGACTGAAGAACTGAATGCATAACTGCATTTACACGCTAAGCCGAGACACGCTAAATATTCATCCCCTCCTCTAGTGATTGCCTGGAAGACAAAAGCTTCAGCCAACACACACAAAGACCAGGCAGGAGGGATCCTTGATCAAACTCTCTTTCCCCCCCCCCCCCCCATTCTGAAGCTTAACAGAAGAGCGGCTATTTCCAGGCTCCCTGTCATTTTATATCCCTAAACAAGCCCTGAGGTCCTGTTCTGCTGGTGTCTTAAACGTCCCCACAGTACTACTGACTACTACTGAGAGGTAGCTTTCACTTACTTTGACCCACAAAGTCAGTGAAGCTGACTTTAAGAGGTGTTTTTTTAAACAATTGCAAACATACATCTTTTATCTTTCTTCCATCCTGTTCCACTTTATCCAGAAGTTATATCATTAGTTTCAGTGTAACATTTTAGATTTGTAAATTGCCATAAAGTTTCCAAATGTGTTAAGGGACTAAGGGCAGTGGTGCATCTATTGTGGGCCTGTGAAGCCCTTAGAATCATTGCCATGAAGACCTCAACAAAATAACATAAAATAATAAAAATTGACATGTCTCAATTTCTCATCTACTTCTCTGTGAAATGGCAAGTCAGCTAATGCTCGCTCGCCCACTTCTCTCACACCATACGTCCATCCGTCCGTGATACGCATGATACATATCTCTATATAGGTTTCCTCTTCCTCTTCCTTCCTGACCGGGAGACGTACACATTCTATATCACCATGACATACGATCACGCGTGACCTTAGCGTGTAGCGTGGCGCATGGAGCATGACTCGGGCTTACGGTCTGACATCACAGACCGACCCATTAACCCCCCACCCCTAGGGAGGGGAGATGTTGTTCCCTGAAGTCCCAGGCTGGCGGTCCAGGTTCTGGAAAACAACAGTTATTCCCGACGCTCCATCTCTGTTTCGTCGCGTCCCTCTCCCCCCGGGACGGCTGTCAACTCACATTACGGCCCTGAAGAAGACAATTTCAGCATATTTCTCTCTCTCTCTCTCCCTCTCTCCCTCTCCCCCCCCCCCCCCCCCCCCCCCCCCCCCCCTAACACACACACTACCCACCTTCTGCACACATGTATGCTCATAACACGCGCATATACATAAA
Organism: Merluccius polli; assembly: GCA_030340625.1. Lineage (NCBI taxonomy): Eukaryota > Metazoa > Chordata > Actinopteri > Gadiformes > Merlucciidae > Merluccius > Merluccius polli. The sequence continues at coordinate 14,223 of JAOPHQ010002726.1, read as the reverse complement.
CACACACACACACACACACACACACACATTCGAGTCCCGTGGGCGTCATGGGAGAATGTGGTTCTCGCCACGTGTCTGTCTTCCCGGGGAGAGCGCTACACGACACACTCCAGCAAGGGCGTTGGGCGCACCAGCGAGCACAGCACAGCAACACAGGACTTCAGCATGACTTCACATGGAAACAGAACTTATCAGGCGTTTTACACGTACCTTCACTGCCCTGGGGTCTATTCACACCTGCACACACACACACACACACATACATACAAACACACAGATGTATACACACACATGCAGGCACACAGTCACAAATGTGCATGCGATGTGCACAGTCACAAATGTGCACACACACACACACACACACACACGCACACACACACACATACACACCATCATCGGGTGCCACTGGAATGGGATGTTTTGACTCAAGGGTAAAACTACACTATCATACCATCATCTATGCCTGGGTTGTTCTCTTGATGTGCCTCTACACCATTATATAGATGATATTACATGGCATTAAAGAGCTGATTATGGCCATTATAGACATGATTTTAGGGTACAAGCGTTATATGATCCGACTAAAGCTGTAATCACAGGTGAGAAGAAACAATTGGCTAGTTTAATGACTTTTCTATTTGAATACACGGTACAAACTCCGCCACACACACATAGACACACACACAATCAAACTCACTGAACAGACACTCAAAAGTCCTTCTGAAATGCTGAATTGAAATCAAGAGTGAAGAAAAGCAACACATGCCTGGTAATTTACTGTAAAGGTCACACTAGTAAATACATAATTACCAGCTCAGAATACAACTCTACAGGGTACAAGCCCCCAGTGTGTGTGTGCAAGCATTCCATTCTTGCTTGTTTGTGCATGCGTACATGCTTGTGTGTGTGTGTGTGTGTGTGTGTGTGTGTGTGTGTGTGAATGTCAGTGAATGCAGCAGAGAAGACGAGCACTTGTGTCACCCAGAGGAGCTGCTTCGCACAGTTTGGAGTTCATTTCGTCACCCCCCCCCCCCCCCCCCCCAAGAGGTGGATGAAGGAGGAGGAGGAGGAGGAGGAGGAGGAGGAGGAGGAGGAGGAGGAGGAGGAGGAGGAGGAGGAGGGATGGAGTAACGGAAGACAAGAGATGATGGAGGGGGAGGAATGAAGAAGGAGGACCACTGGAGCAGATCCAGGAGAAAGAGGTGAGCAGCCAGCCAGCCAGCTAGCCAGCCAGCCAGCCAGCCAACCTGCCTGCCTGCCTGTCCCCCCCCCCCTCCCACTGCAGATTAAAGTCTTGTGAAGAAAATAAAGTTTATTGCCTGGAAAGAGGAGGAGAAAAAAGCATGTAAAAATCATTAAAGCGATAGAGGTGAACAATTAGACAGATGGCCGGGTTTTGGGAGAAGACGAGGGGGAGCGAGAGAGAAGGGGAGAAGGAGAAGGAGATTGTGGAGGGTTTTTACGAGCGGCCTGTCGACTCCTGGTCTGTTTCAAGGGCGAAGGGGAACGTGAGATCGGGCAAAGCCTCTCTGGTTAACTCGCTGGAAACGCTGAGTGGGCACCCCTACGCCTGGGGTCTATGATGACAGGGAGCCCAGTGCACGCTCGCTCGCACACACACACACACACACACACACACACATATACATATATATATATATATATATATATATATATATATATATATATACAAGCACGACACACGCGCACACGCACACACACA
>JAOPHQ010002726.1:0-7500 GCA_030340625.1 Merluccius polli | reverse complement strand
TAACATTATTATTTATTTTTTATATTTAGTTTCTGTATACCTTAATGCACATTAAAGAAGAAAAAGAAAGAAAGCAAGCAAGAGAGAAAGTAATCCAAGTCAAGTCAAATAACTTGAATAAACAAGAATAAATAGCAAACAACATTTATAAGAAATCAAAAACAAAAGTAAGAAAAGGTAGTTTAAATATAATATGGAAAATAAAAATAATAAAATATAAAAATGATGAAGAAATAAAGAACAAACGACAGAAAAGAAAGATGTTTTGTCCAAAGACCTGCCTGAAGAGATTCACTCAAGGGCAAAGAGCAGGGTTAAGATGCAGTCTCACAGAGCGTGGTAGAGAGTTAAGATGCAGTCTCACAGAGCATGGTAGAGAGTTAAGATGCAGTCTCACAGAGCATGCTAGAGAGTTAAGATGCAGTCTCACAGAGCATGGTAGAGAGTTAAGATGCAGTCTCAAAGAGCATGGTAGAGGGTTAAGATGCAGTCTCAAAGAGCATGGTGAGGGTTAAGATGCAGTCTCACAGAGCATGGTAGAGGGTTAAGATGCAGTCTCACAGAGCATGGTAGAGGGTTAAGATGCAGTCTCAAAGAGCATGGTGAGGGTTAAGATGCAGTCTCAAAGAGCATGGTGAGGGTTAAGATGCAGTCTCAAAGAGCATGGTGAGGGTTAAGATGCAGTCTCACAGATGCAGTCTCACAGAGCATGGTAGAGAGTTAAGATGCAGTCTCAAAGAGCATGGTAGAGAGTTAAGATGCAGTCTCAAAGAGCATGGTAGAGGGTTAAGATGCAGTCTCAAAGAGCATGGTGAGGGTTAAGATGCAGTCTCACAGAGCATGTGAGGGTTAAGATGCAGTCTCACAGAGCATGGTAGATGGTTAAGATGCAGTCTCAAAGAGCATGGTGAGGGTTAAGATGCAGTCTCACAGAGCATGGTGAGGGTTAAGATGCAGTCTCACAGAGCATGGTAGAGGGTTAAGATGCAGTCACAAAGAGAATGGTAGACAGAGGGTTAAGATGCAGTCTCACAGAGCATGGTAGAGGGTTAAGATGCAGTCTCAAAGAACATGGTAGAGGGTTAAGATGCAGTCTCAAAGAGCATGGTAGAGGGTTAAGATGCAGTCTCAAAGAGCATGGTAGAGGGTTAAGATGCAGTCTCAAAGAACATGGTAGAGGGTTAAGATGCAGTCTCAAAGGGCATGGTGAGGGTTAAGACGCAGTCTCAAAGGGCATGATAGAGGGTTAAGATGGATATTTATTTATGGCGTCTGTAGCATTGAACCACACAGGTCCACTGAAGTTAAAGAACAACAAGTGGAAAAATGTAAAGGAAATCCCATTAGAGATATGACTCAGGGTCAAGATAGTGTGTTAAGACAGATAATGAGAGACAGAAAATACAGGAAAATAAAAGGCAGTCATTACAGGTAACCATGTCTGTGCAGACCATATTTGCATGATTTACCCTCTCTGTTGATAAGGTCATGTGTTTTGCATTCTATTATGACGCTACACAGATTTGAATAATAAGATTCTTATTCTTATTCTTTCAGCCCCTCGTCCCCCTATAATAGATGCCCCAAAGATGTAATAATCATGTCATGTGACCTGAACCGGGGTCAAGGGTCAGGGGACAGCCACAGACTGTCAAGGAGCTCAGCTTTGACAGAGAATAAATGACGCCTTGTAAACTAATTGTGTTATTGCCCTTTCTCACAGTTTGATTTAATTTGCAGATGCAAGAGTCCTTCAACAAGGGAATGGAGAGACGAGGGAGTGCCAACGCGGAGAGAAGAGGAATAAGGAATAAGAAAAGAGGCAAAAAGAGACAAGAGGAAGGCAGACTGTCTCCTCAGAGCTGCATACTCCTTCATGCGTGGCTGCGGGCTACATGTTATACGCCTGTGCGGGTAACTCTTGATGGACCAAGTCATCCCATGGCCTGGGTATCAGGTATTCCCAAATACGCGGTAATGGTAATGACAAACACATTCGGGATATCCATTCTGGTGGCAAAGGTCATAGGTCATGAACCTGGTCTACCACTCATACATTTCAGGATTGTTCTCGGTCTTCTCCCATAATTCCAGGTGAGTAATCCCATATTACTGCACTGTTTAAGAAGCATACATAGGGAATGGAGAAGTTTGGCTCCCTACAGGAGTGTATTAACAGGGAAAAACAGGCCCTTTCCTCATTACGTTATAGATATATAAATGCTCCAAAGCATGAAATTACCCCCGAGCCTCCCTCTCCAAATAACCTGGTTTGCAAACAAATGATCCGCGTACAAGCAGTAAAAGCCAGATTATTAAAATAATAGGAGGGATTTGCATCCACAGAACAATTCAGCACAGCATTGTGCAATTACTCTCCCCCCCTGCCCCCCACTTCTCCTTCTGCTGCTCCTCCTCTTATATTCAGAGTCTCTCACTCTACAGTGTCCATCTTAGTAAGTTGTGTTAATAATCATTACCATCTGAGTAAGTCAATTCATATTGAGACCACCATGACTTTATAATATACTTTCTCACTCTGTCTGGTCTACTCTCTCACTCTGCCTGGTTCACTCTCTCACTCTGCCTGGTCCACTCTCTCACTCTGCCTGGTCCACTCTCTCTCTCTGCCTGGTCCACTCTCTCTCTCTGCATGGTCCACCCTCTCACTCTGCATGGTCCACTCTCTCACTCTGCATGGTCCACTCTCTCTCTCTGCATGGTCCACTCTCTCACTCTGCATGGTCCACTCTCTCTCTCTGCCTGGTCCACTCTCTCTCTCTGCATGGTCCACCCTCTCACTCTGCATGGTCCACTCTCTCACTCTGCATGGTCCACTCTCTCTCTCTGCATGGTCCACTCTCTCACTCTGCATGGTCCACTCTCTCTCTCTGCATGGTCCACTCTCTCACTCTGCATGGTCCACTCTCTCACTCTGCATGGTCCACTCTCTCTCTCTGCATGGTCCACTCTCTCTCTCTGCATGGTCCACTTTTTCTCTCTGCATGGTCCACTCTCTTACTCTCTCACTCTGCCTGGTCCAATCTCACTTTGCCTGATCCACCCTCTCACTCATGGTTACATGCAGAGATCATGGAAGAAATCTTACTGTAGCCCAAGATAATGACAGCCTCCCATGCTGTAGCAAAAGGGAGAGAGATGAGCAAGAGAGGTAAGCGACGACTGAGAAATGGGTAGAAAGCTCCGCTCTGCATTAGCCCCGAGTTATGGCCTCCATTTGCATCTCATTCAGTCTCTTTGGAGAGCCCACCACCTCGCTAACACCCACATTCAGTAATCAGGGAGATTTAGTGGGGTTGGCAGCCCACCCCGGGCACCCCCGGCTGGGGCTCACAGCCCATTCCAAGCCCCAGGCCTCGCTAAGGGCCCTCTGGGCAACATCCAAACACAGGAGAATGGCAGCACTTAACAAGATAGAAGAAGCCTAAAATGGACAAGCAGCAGGAACAGACCATAACCCAGAGACAAAACAAAGCACTGGGCTGTTTGTAATAGATGGAGCCAACCCAGACGTCTGCATATTGGACACTGTAGCCATCTCATTATTTCGAGGTAGCAAAAAAAAAAAAAAAAAAAAGAGCAAAGTGAACAGCAAAGTGAACTTGTGACCCTTGCTAGGATCGTTTTGTCTCGCAGTTGATGATGCACTAACGCTGTTCGGTTGCTATATAGCCCTGGAAACAGGCGGCCCTCTAACACGTCGGCCAGCACACATACATAAAGGTGTGCTGTGTGTGATTTGCAGATAGTAAATGCTCCACTAGAGAGTTGGCCCTCTAGTTAGCGCTGTCTCACAGCCGGACCCGGCTAAGGTATTATTACCTTCACTCAGCCCTATTGATATTGTGACTGGAACATTTGTTCACTTCCTTGTTACTGCCTAGACCCCAGCACAGTTTCCCATGCTGTGTGTGTGTGTGTATATGTGTGTGTGTGTGTGTGTGTGTGTGTGTGTGTGTGTGTGTGTGTGTGTGTGTGTGTGTGTGTGTGTGTGTGTGTGTGTGTGTGTGTGCGTGAATATGCGTGCACCTGTATGTGTCTATGCATGCACCTGTATGTGTCTATGCATGCACCTGTGTGTGTGTGTGTGTGTGTGTGTGTGTGTGTGTGTGTGTGTGTGTGTGTGTGTGTGTGTGTGTGTGTTTGTGTACCCCAGACCTCTGGGGCGGAGTGTAGTCACTGAACACAGAGGAAGAGATAGGCTGACGAGGCTAATGGAAGAAGCTAACAGACTCACCTGGGGCCTAATCAGCTGCATAGGACACCAAGCTCTACCTATAGAGCCCGACGCCAACACAACACTCTGCACTCTCTTATGTCTGTTTGTTGTTGTTTTATCAGCTTTCTGACGGTGTCCAGGTTGCCGTTACCAAAGGAGGTCTCTTTGGTAGGAGAACGCAAATCCCGGACCAATGACATCACTGGTCTGATTTTTCTGCAGAAACGAGTTGGGGTTGCCAATCGTTTTTTCACAACGCACGTATGAACCAGTACTCTTTTATATGAGAAAATAGCTGCATTTAGGGCATTTAGCAGAAGCATTTGTCCAAAGCTACTTACAATAAGTACATTTGTCAGTAGAAAGTAAAACAACAATATATCACTGTCGTTACAGCAAGGACAAACCAGACACTTAACTAAACCCTGCCACCTCCAACCTATTACTTGCATAATCTGACCTTTTGAAATATATATACAGTATAATGCACAATATTAACCAAGTACTGAAATAATTGAAACTTAGCTGGCTACTGAGGTAAATGTACTTGGATAAGGTTGTTCCAATGTACTTTATAAAATTATAGTTTATTTAAAAACTCAAAAGGTCTTCATATGCCTACATTAGATGACACCGCGAAACTGCAAGAAAAAATGTCCAAAAACCAGGCGGAAAGTTAAAAACCGTGAGAAGAAACACAATGGTAGGAACCCTCATACTAGGGATGGTTAGAAGTGCAATAGGAGCCATTTGGGCAGACATCATAGAAATGCTCTGCACAAGAACCAACAATATAACAAGAGCATCATGGTCACAACTGAGAAACCCGAGGAAAACAAGTGTGTGAAGACTGAAGATGGGGGAGAATTTGAGGACTTTTGTCTAACCAGAATCAAATATTAAGAGTGTGTGTGTGTGTGTGTGTGGGGGGGGGGGGGGGGGGGGGGGGGGGGGGGAGAGGAGGCAACATTAATCAAAGTGTTCACCTAGTGGGCAACCATATGGCACATCAGCACGCCGACAGAGCAAACTTGCTGATCTTCAGTAACGGGGTGCAATTAATTCCACTGGCTGCATCCATCTCTCCAGACTCACCCACTGAACGAAGAAAAAGGGAAATGGAGACAGAGGGATGCGAACAGTGGAGTGGTTTGTTATGACTCTGCCCCTCTACCGCCACTTACTTGGAGTGAGGCGTTTTGGAGCGGGGTTCGAGGGGGGTGTGGGTCTAACCCTGGTGATAAATGAGGTGGACATTAGGGCCTTGTGAGGCTCCCATGGCACTCGAAGGGGGTGGGTAGGGGTGTGTGTGTATGAGGGGAGGTTACTCCAAAAACCGCTAGGTTGTTCTTGAACAAAATACGTTGCTTGTTATGGGTCTGTCTGTGTGGCTGCTCGCATGTAAGATGTATGAGATAATGCATGGGAATGCATGAGAAAATGCATGAGAATATTTCCAATAAAAAATGTCCAATCGGAAATTTCTAATCTAAAATGTCCAAATTGTAAAATTGAAGTTCAGTTAATTTTAAAGATAAGTCTCTAAATTGACAAAGTGAATCTAAATAGATCCATGACCATGTGTTTCACACAGCCCATCCGGACTGCTGATACGCCGACCTAATACACACATTATACTTTGCTGTACTCCATCCTAACGCACTGATCTGGCTACCTATGTGTCTTAACCCTGCCCCTCTCATAGGTACAGTCACCATATCACCCATGGCAATTTTCTATAATAACTAGAGAAGAGAAGAACTTCATTAGCCCCCCCCCCTCCCCCCGTGTTGGGTGAAATGCTTTATGACCCTGATGGGACTCTGTTAATGAGGAAGTACACATCTCTCCATTTCCTGTCTAGCCGGGTCTGCAGTTCCTTTCTTTAGCCCTGTGATAATACCTCGACTTTTTAATAAGGCGTATTTATCTTGAAACATCAAAACGCAAAGGTCTTGCAAGTCGCCAATCACAGCATGCAAGGGCATGTAATAATATTTTTTTTTAATAATAATAATAATAATATTTTTTTTACAAATAATAATAATAATAATAATAATAGTAATAATAAAAATAATAATAAAACATTTAAAAAATTAAATGATAATAATAATAATAATAATATTCCTAGGTTAGATTTGTCCACCTTCCTTTTGAGTGAGTCTTTTAAAATCTTGATCGAATGGCAAGTTTGTTTCAGCGGCTGAATACACAGATATTTATAGATCCGAATCTCTTTCACAGTGTACATTCATCTCTCTCTCTCTCTCTCTCTCTCTCTCTCTCTCTCTCTCTCACTCTCTCCCTCTCTCTCTCTCTCTCTCTCTCTCTCTCTCTCTCTCTCATATTTTCCCATAGTTCTCTGTGTTGCTCTCCACATGTCAGAGGCGAGGAGGAGGGGGGGATTTATGGCTGACATCCATCAGTGTCATGCACCAGGATTTATGGGAGATGGAGTCCAGAGCTGATCGCTGTGAATCACTCTTCCTGAAGCCAAACCCTGGACTACTGTGTGGAAGTAATGGATGAGCCATGCTGCTTCCCCCGTCCCTCCTCCCTCCCCTCCTCCTCCTTTCTCTGCCTTTTCAACATCAGAAAAAAAGGTTCCTACACGTTATTATTTTGCTGATTTGCTTTCGTCTTTATAGCCCTTGTTTACTGTTGCTAATTCAATTGATCAAGTGAAGCAATAGCATTGAAGCACCGGGTCACATGGCCACCTCCCTACTCCCCGACACGAACCCTGTGATCTATGGTCTATTCATGGGACTCCACCAGGATCAATCTGCCTCGCGCACACGCACACACACACAACTGGGTGCCCTATGGAGAAAAGAACTGAGCCGCAAATTAACCATCAACTGTTCTCTACCACAGACCGACCAATTACGCTACCGCTAATTAACACCGCAGCCAATCAGGAGGCTGCCTCATTATTACGGCCAGCCCAGGGGAACCGGCCAGTAACATTAAATTGTCTACTTCTACCTAAAATTCGAATAACTTCAAAAATGCACAAAAGTACATTTAAAATTAAAATAAATGTATTAATCTTACAAAATAACACTAAACTAACACAGGCAGACACGCATGTGCACATGCACACACACACACACACACACACACACACACACACACGCACACGCACACACACACACACACGGCATTGCTGAGATGGAAGGACCACCTGTGTGTGGTCCACTGCTGATATTTTAACATAGCTGCCACATGGCAAGCCAATCAGGGACACTCACACATCC
>JAOPHQ010002725.1:0-37162 GCA_030340625.1 Merluccius polli | reverse complement strand
TGTGGTTGATAGCTGGTTTACAGTCTCACCTGGCCTGAGTCAGACTGATTAGACTCTGGGGCTGGGTGGGGCTAACCTGACTCCGCCAGATGGAATGATTCGCGTTGGCTCAGCATTTCCATCTGGAATCGTTCCGTTGGAGAGCCTTTGGGAGGGGGCGAAAATACTGGTTGCTGATTGGATAAACCATCTGCCTATGTTGGTGATTGACGGGCCAAATCAACCAATCAGATCAACAAAGCGTATGACGTGATAACAGAGCGTCGAGGCAAGCTCATCAAATAAACAAGTCGGGAGAAGGGCAAAAGCATCTTTTCCTCCGAGAAAAGCCTCCAGTGCCGCTTTTTGCTCATCTTTTAGAGAACGAATAAACTCTAATTCTGCTAAAACTTGCTCAATAGCTGCGCGCATCTCGGTCACATCCGCGGAAGCCGCCATGTTGTTTAGACTTAAGAGTCGCTCCTCATTGCGTCACACTTGAACCCGCCTCAAAACCAACGCTGATTGGACGATCATTTTCTGATCGGCTCCAAATTTTCTCCGTCGTGCAATACCAGACTGAACTGTGAGTGGAATATCATGGAGCTCGCGAGATCAGGCTGGTCTCGCGAGGCTAGGGTGGGGCTGCACACCTGTGGTGCATGAGCAATCATGACACCCAGGATATACCAGCTATCAACACACACACATTTAGGAGAGAGCTCTATCATGGCAGCATGTAACATCTTCTTGACTTTTACCAGCTTGCCTTCTCCAATAAATGGTTTTATACAACAGCTACCTGTCTCCTGTGTCAGAGGAGCCCAGCAAAGCCACTTAGGTTAGTGTGGCAAGGTCTACCGAAGGCGTCGCGCTCTTTTCATAGAAGATATTGCAGATAAGTACACTTTGCTTTTACACACCTATCCTCAAATGCACACCATTTGCCATCATATGCACAATGTGTAGAGGAGGCCCTGGTGCTCTGAATGGTTGCAATGACACTTTGCGGAAGCCCAGTAGTTGTCCAGTTACGGCCAATATCCACTATACGCGAATTATCCGCGTGACATCGCGCCGCCTTGAAAACTTGTTTGCTTGGGGGCGTGTTGACAAGTGGATCAACTAGCTCCCGCCCGCATTGTGGGTGGAGTATAAGGGAATTTCTGAGTATATATGTTCAGGTGCAATGCATTACTTCTATGATGTTATATCATGGATCGTCGGACAAGAATCATTGCTGTAGCTGTGCTGTACCATCGGAGATGCCAACGCCGTCGGCATCGGTTCTGGGTTCACCCCATTTTGTTGGGCCCCGATACCCACAGGGAGTACCATCGGCCGATCCAGGAGCTCCGTCTGGACTTCGTACAGTTCCAGCGGTATTTCAGACTGGATACGTCCCAGTTTGATGAGCTGTGTCCCAGAATTGCAGGACAGGACACCAGTTTTCGCTATTGGTGCCTCTCAGCGCTTGGCCATTTGCTTGCGGTAAGATATAAATGTGTCTATTATCACGCCAGTATCATTGCCATACATGGACTATCTATCCTTTGTGTGTGAAATGGCCTGGAATGAATGCTACCCGAGCATATCAAATATGCTGTGCCATTTCACATTATAGTGGATTGCGACACCCAATCCCACCCAATAACGACTTATGGCAGTTCTTTGTTTAACAAGTAGGCTAGTATGGAACTGGCTAGCAGTATTGTTTCTTCATACAATGTCATGCATTCCTTGTGAATATGGTGTTAGTTATTTTTGCTGTATCCAGATTAATGTATGTATCTATCATGTCATTTGTTTATCTTATGATCCATTATATAATGTGATGTTTGTGACCCACAGATGCTGCTGTTCTGCTACACTTACCCAGCCTTTAGATTTAGAATAGCATCAGGTCCATTACGAATGTAGGATTATGGTTGAGTTTAGTACTTTTTAAATAAAGTTATTATTGGTTGAGATGGAGATCGAGGAAGGGTCAATCTCTAGTGCAGGGGTCTTCAACGTTTTCCAAGGACCCCCAAACTGATAGAGAGATGGAGCGGGGGACCCCCTACTTATATATATTGTGTAAAATTGTGTTTTATATTAAACTGGTGCTATAGTGCCATGTATAAATGTACCTTGTTATTGTGCATTCAATACTAAGATATTCAAATAATACACAGGTTCATATATTCATGTGCAAGGTACAGTGAGTAGGGTGGCCATGCCACTGCCATTCATAAACATAATGTAGCGTCCGCAAGGACGCGTTGGAAAGACAACGCAGTGTTGTTCAGCAAACATTTATTGTTGCAACAGAACTATGACATTAATGCGAATGCAGCACTAATATATACTATATACACTATATATATATATACTGTATATATATATATATATATATATATATACAGTATATATATATATATATTCTTAATATATGTATGTCTATTACATATGGAGTAATGTAACGAAAGTAATTTCCCCCTGGGATTATTAAAGTATTTCTGAACCGGTGCCCAGCTTGAAAGAGCTCCTGTGTGTCGCTGATGTGTGCATTGCTGACTGAAAGACATCTTCTGCCTCCATTTATCTGTTCACTACAGTGTGTTGGATTCATGATGATGTGTATTTAAAGACATTTCAATTTGTGGAAAAATTGCAGGGGAATATAAAAAAAGTCAAATCAACCAAAACTTTCGCGACCCCCCCTGCAGTACCTTCGCGGACCCCCTAGGGGTTGCGGACCCCCTGTTGAAGACCTCTGCTCTAGTGTGTTAAACTGAATATAACGTCATTAGCCTATTGCAGAGATGCAAATAATTATTCTCTTCTTTTACAGTTATCTTGCTACTGGTGACTCCCTCCAGACCATTTCCTTCAGCTACCGAGTAGGTACAGCAACTATTGGGAGGATTGTCCCTGAAGTGGCTGAGGCCATCTTCGAGTGCCTGGTGGATGACTTCATGCCTCAACCTACCAAGGAGGACTGGAAGAGCATTGCCGAGGGCTTTCATCATCGATGGAATTTCCCGAACTGCCTTGGATCCATCGATGGGAAACGTGGTCATCCAGGCTCCACCAAACTCTGGCTCCTGCTTTTACAACTACAAGGGGACATTCTCCATTGTCCTCTTTGCAGTTGTTGACGCTTACTACCGCTTCCGTTTCATTGATGTTGGCAGGTATGGCAGGATGAGCGACGGGGGCATCTTATCCCACTCAGGTTTTGGTGAGCGGCACTCTTGACTTCCCTGAAGACAAAGAGCTTCCAGAAGCAGGTGAGCCTAGATTTCTAGCTAGCCTAGAAATCTAGACGCCCTTAGCGGCAGGAAATTTAATTTGCAGCCAGGGTCAGTCTAGCACTTGGCCGTCATTTTGCGCTGCTGGAAACAGAACATCTGTCGGGCCAATCACATCGTGAGGGGCGGAATCGGAAGCTGGGCTACCATGACGACAGAGTTGCGACGGTTCCGTGTTAGAGGTAAACAATGGCTGCTGCTGCTGGCGAACAGCTGTCTTTCGACTCGGCTTTGGCCGCGACTCTTCAAGACTTGAAGTTAACATTTTCTTTGAGAAAAGAACAAAGAACGGCACTGAAGTCTTTCCTCGAAAAGAAAGATGTATTCAGAGTTTTGATTAATTACGTAATCAGAGCCGTCGCTCTGACTACGTCACCTTCTTCGTTGCTCTGATTGGTTGTAGCGCTATCCTATTGCGTGCAGAGGGAACTTGAAAGACAACCGTTTATTCCGCCCACACTGCCAATGGAGCAATGCCAGACCCTACATCTTTCTGATGTGGATCTGGCTTGCCAGGCTAGGTCATCGCGGGACAATGCCATATGTCCTGGTGGGTGACGAGGCTTTCCCTCTGCGTAGGTATCTGATGCGTCCCTTCCCTGGTTCCAACATCCCTGCAGAAGACCGGGTGTTCAACTACCGCCTCAGCCGTGCCAGGCACGCTGTAGAATGCAGCTTTGGAATCCTCTCCTCTCAGTGGCGGATGTATCGGCGGGTCATCTATCTCAGCCCTGAGAAGGTCGGGCTGTGTATGAAGGCTACCTCTATCCTGCACAACTTCATGAGGGTCACCAGCATGAGGGAGACAAGAGGGAGACTGGCCACACAAGAGCTGCCAGAGGAGACTGTTCGTGCTCTCAGGAATGTTGGAAGGATGGGGAGCAACAATGCCACCAGGGAGGCTCTACGAGTTAGGGAGGCGTTCAGGTCCTACTTCAATGAAGAGGGTGCTGTTCCATGGCAACACCAAGCAGTGTAGTCTGTCATTCACTCTGGACAACCAAAGGCTCTTTTAAGAGCCACCCACGTTACTGAAAAAGAGCAAACTCCTCTAACCACACTTGATAAGTAACATATAGAAGGAATCCAACATGGTCAAAAATGCTATTGTGATGTTCGACAGCTTCTGGGCCATAGCCTTGGCAGTTTACCTGCTTGCCCTTGTCTCCGTGTGTTAATCTCCACCTCTCTCTCTTAATATGCCTGCCTGCCATCTTGTGTCTGTGTCCCTCTGCCCATATTGACCATTTCATTTCTTTGCAACCTACAACATTCAGGCTTTGGAGAGCATGATGCTGCTGAGCAACATGCATGCAGAGGATCTGAGCTACTCAGGACCAGCAGAGCGAAGAACGAAGACATTAAATGTGATATGTTAGTAATACTCCATGTGAGCAGATGTATATTTGAATAAATGTTAAATATTTGAGTTTGAGTTGTGTTTGTTTGTTTATGATTACATGCAGAGATAATTTTCATGTGCACTTTCAGTGGAGTCTCTAGTCTAATTTCCTCATGACCATGCACGGTAAAATTAGACAAGAGAAACTCCACTGAAAGTGCACCCCATGTATGTTCATAGTAATAGGATGTTTATTTTTCAGTGAAACATCAGGATATCAGGTTAGGGAATATGTTTTCTTATTTTCTTTACTGGCTTTGTAGTGCTACAAAGCCAGTAAACAAAATAAGAACACATATTCCCTAACATGCTAATTAATTGGTATTAGAGTCCATTCTACACCCTAAAATGCCACTAAGATGAGCATATGGAGTGTTAAATTATTTTGGGAGCAGCAGCTCCAAAGTTGACAAATATTTGCAATAATATTTTACGTGTATTGCATAGTTCTATGGAAAAAATGAAGGGATACATGAGAATATTCAAAATATTTATTCAACCCCCTTCCCCCTAAAAAAACAATAATACTAAACGATGCAACCCATTCCCCCTAAAAACTAAATAACTTAAACAAAACCATTTCACCTTTAAACAACAGAATCCTCCCCTGCCTCATAAATTAGTTGATTTATACAGAATTTAACATAAGCCTTTTTGGATTTGGGCAGTCTTTTTAGGTCATGGAGAAGGCTCTGAAAAAAAAGTTAATCCTCATCCTCCCCTGCTGCTGCTGTGGTGGCTGGCTGGGGGGTAGGAGGAGCAGTTTCCAATATGTCTATCATCCGTGCCTCAAAATTAGACAACTCCGACTGCTGCCTTCTCCTCTTGCCAATTGGCGGCCTGCTGCCTGCTGGTGCCGGTTGGCTGGTGCCCGCTGGCGCCGGCTGGCTGGTGCCCGCTGGCGCCGGCTGGCTGGTGCCCGCTGGCGCCGGTTGGCTGGTGCCTTGCCTTCTCCTCCTCACTAGACCAGTCTGCCTGGCTGGTACCTACTGCCTGGCTGGCTGGCTGGCTGGAATGCGAACCAGGAAGGACTGGGGGGGGGGGGGGCTGACTGAGTGGGTGGCTCGGCCTGATGTTACTGGTGGTCGGACTGTGCTCCAGAAATGGTGCGAGAAACCCCATGACAGCCATGAAGCGCCATGGCTGCTTGCCTGTGGCACCAGCCCCACTGGTGTTCTTCTCTCGCTCTTTTTTTATTTCCTTAAGGTACGTGTCCCTCAGGTTCTTCCATTTTTTTTTACATACCTCATCTGATGAAGAAAGCAGAAAAAAGCTGTGGACTTCATGTGCTTATAATAATAATAATAATCATGATTACAAAAAATAATAGAAAGGAAAAAGAAATGCTAATAAAAAAGAATAATTATGTACTTGTTTATTTACTCATCTGATATAATGGGTCTACATATATCAATAGTTTAGATGCTATATGAACTGTTTATAGGTGGAACATGAAGTTGGAATGTACCAAACAAACCAAACAATTCATCATCCACCTTACATTATCTAAATATGAATTATACCCACCGGTGAAACCGACAATGTCGGCAACCTTTCTCCAGGCAGCATTTCTTTTTACACTATCCCTGTACAAAGGGAGAGATGGGTCATAAAGTTGTGGAAAGGCTGTAACGGCAATGATTAAGCTGTCTTCCATCGCCATTTGGTAATAAGCAGAAGGATTGGGAAGGTAATTAACGCAGGTGGTAAGCAGAAGAAGGATTCGGATGGGTCAACCTCACGCCCACCGCCCACCTCCTGTTTGTTGATTGGTGACCGCGTGGATTCGCACCGCGCGCATTTGCATAAAGTTGAAATTTCTCAACTTTATGCAAATTTAGAAGCGGAGCCAGGCCGCGCCGCAGCTGGCTCCGCGCCGCAAGCAATGCCAGCATGCTTTGCGCAGCGAATTGCTCGCATCCCATAGAAAGTGAATGGAGGCGGAATTGGCCGCGCGGCACTTCGCGTATAGTGGATATTGGCCGTTAAACCTTTCACAGGCAAGGCCCACAGAGCCATGCGCTCCGGATGATCTCTCCACATGCTTGCAACAGGAGATCCCTGCGGATGGGCAGAGCTGAAATATCTTCGCTAACCAGTGTTTCCCCGGCCAGCAGTGAGCTATTAGAATCAGAGCATGAGCCCACTTCTGCACCCTGGAAGGAGTAGGAGTGATCAGCTCTAATGGGGGTAAAGCGTACAGGAGGCCACTCGTACGCTAAAGCATCCAACCCCATCAAAGCGCTCTGACAGGTCAGGGAATAAAACAGAGGACACTGAGCATAGTGTCCAACTCTACCTGACCGCATTTCTTCCATATTTGAGCCACCACTTTGCTGTGGAGTCTCCAATCCTTGTAGCAAATGTTGCCTCTGGACATCAACTCTGCCCCCCAAGTTCAATATGCCTGGCACGTGTGGCTCTCAGTGAAAATAGGCAAGAGCTGCTCCACATAATCAGTCTGTGTGCCAACGTGTGCAGATGATGTGAACGCTGCTCCTCTTGTCTATTGATATGCTACTACCGTGGTATTGTCCATTCTGACCAGAACATGCTGCCCTCTTAGCGTTGTTGTTGTCGTTGTTAATGTTTCAGTGCCAGTGAGGCAGCCTGGAGTTTTAGGCAGTTTATGTGAGCCAACTGCATCTGCGAGCTCCATGTGCCATTTACTGTCATGCCTTCGTGTGTTGCTCCCCAGCCAACTAGAGAGGCATCTGTTGTAATAACTATCCTTGCCAGGAGTGTTCCCATGGCAAAACCTGTAGTCAGAAAAGCTATATGTCTCCAAGGGCGCAGCACAAGGCGCAAACCATGACGGAAACCCAACGTCGTGTTCAGTTTGAGCGACGCCACGCATCGCTGAACCAGCCTCATGTATAAGCAACTGAATAGAATGACTACCAGTGCTGACCCATCAGCCCCAGCAGCCTGAGACACACAACCCCTTTCCCCCTTTCCGCTGACAGACATGCTTTGAACATTACTGAATCTAGAGACGGGTCTATGAATGTGATGCTTTGAATTGGGAACAAAACCCTCCTTTCCCAGTTTATTGTGAAACCCAGGGCCGCCAGATGTGATGTGAGCAGTCTGGTGTGTGCCTGAGTTTGCAGTGGCGACGGGGCCACCAGAATTCGTCTATATTCTTTGCCAAGTGTGTTCTCTTCTCTCTCAGGGATGCATTTTACCCATGGACTTAATGAAAGGCAAAACAGGAGCACCAGATATTTGCATATTATGCCCTGGAAGGCAAACCTGAGATATTTTCTCTAAGGGGGATAAATAGGGATGTGAAAATAAGCATCCTTTAGGGCTGTGGATGTAAACCTGAACATACAAAGTAAGCCTGGAAGCACAAAGCGTATCAGAGCTGTGTGTTTCAGACTCTGAACTTGTACTGTCTCATCTATCCGCAGACCCCTGCCCTTCTATGGGACTAGTAAATATAGCGGCACTATCCGAATAGCTCCCTTGTTTCGCAGAGAAGAGATTTCCTTCTTCATAATAAGAGCCTTTTCTCCCCGAGCCTGCGACTGCAATAGCCTGCTGGGGTGGAGTGGATGCAAAATGGAGACTATAACCCCTGGTTACAGTCTTTATTACCCAATCTGACGCCCCACATGCATGCCACTATTGAGCTCGGTCCGCCAGCAGACCCAGAGGTGGTCTCCCTGCAGTAACGTGCTAAACGAGCATAGTGTTCTGCGCCGCTGCAGTGCTCAATATGCCCACTACAGCAAACAGGCTGGCCCTGGCACCACAAGTGGAATCATGTATCTCCTTGTGGTGTTATTTGCGCCTCCACAGCTAGGTTCTGTTCCTCTCTTATTTTCATTGTTTGTTTTTTCTTCATTAATAAATGTTGCTGCGCTCTCAGCTCTGGGTCTGGATGCATGCCAGGAAACAGGGGTGGGTGAGGTTGACATGTTCTCTAATTCAGCCTGGCAGGCTTGCAGCACGATGACACGTTCAATGCCTTCACCGCCTTGTAGTCATTTTCAGTCAGTGATTGGCAGGGCGGGGCTCACCGAAGGCAAGGAAGGGCGGGGCTCACCGAAGTAATGGTGGACTTCTGTATGGCGCGAAGGTGAGATGCCAGCAGAGGTTCGACTGGAGGCAGGTGGGAAAACCTTTGTTCCATGTCGAGCCAGTCCAACTCCAACCCTCCCTGAGGATTTAGCTTTAGGCAGCCTTTTTCTCTCGTAGCGAGACGTGGTGGTCTCTGTGAAAACGCAATGTCAAGCTTTGCAGCCGCTCTCTTGCAGGCTTCTTGCAGGTCCATGCTGGCAGTCTGGTTTAGAGAAACTTGGACATTGTCCATGGTGAGGGAATGTTCAGGCTCCTTCATTGAGTAGGCTCCGTTAGATACGAGAAGCAGTAAGCAGCTAGTATGGTGGCTAGCTGTTTGGTGACAGCCCAGCTACTAAACTCATAGCTATGCAGTGCTAGGTAGCGTTAGGCAACTGAGTTGTTGGCTTGCTCTGTGAACTGTGTTGCTAGGCCCTTAGCCACACCTACCGTCTGAGAGTTTGCTTCTAGGAGCGGGAAGAGGTTTAAGACTGAAGGGATAACGTAGCGTCAGGCTTTTATAGCAGGAGGACGTCCCTCCTCTAGGGAGCAGATGTCACGTCTGTCTGCCAGTCAAGACTGGCATAGTGTAAAACAGCTTCTGGGGGACAGCAAGAGGGGAGTGTTTCATAGTGAGATTCTGAATTGAATGTTGAAAGAAAACTGCAAATACACTCGGAGTGCAGACAAGAATCTGCACTCAGTTCCAGCTGTAGTCAGCCAGTTCACCAGCCTGAGCAATAGGTGGCGACGTACATCCGGTGAAAGCACTTATTTGATGTTTGCTACATTCCCCTCTGGTAAAGCAGGTGGCAGCACGTAGAATTTTAGCTGTATCATCTAGTGATTAGAAGTCATTCAATCAAATGGCACTCGCCAATAATTTGATTTTAGGATTCACTGATTTTAGGATTCACTGTGTGTACCCTTGTCTACATGCATAGATGTATCTTACCTGATGTATTTTATCCACTGACTCCTGGTCCTTTTATCAGCCAGGAAGCGAAAGAACAAGCAAGACCCGTTGCTTGTGTGACTACATCCCGGTACGAAACACAGGCATCACGTTAATGTTAGCTTCAGTGCTATGACGTTATGACATCACTTACGCGACCTTTGGTTGTGTAGTCTTTCTAATTACAAATGTTCACACTGTCTTATACTTCAACAGTTTTATGACAAACTGCAACTTTCTTGACTTGCAAAATTAACTTTGAAATTCTCTTGCCGTTGACTACCGGACATATTTGTTTTCCAAAAAAGGTCCCATGGTGGTCCACCAGAAGGGGAGGGACTTACGCTCTCTATGCATTCATCCGGCCAGTGTAGGAAAGTTTCCACAGACACAAGACTTAAAAACTCTGTAGGCCTATACGTGAAATAGAGATTGTTCTGGTGGTGATAGGCTTAATCATTTATATGTAAAAGTTCCACTATAGCTTTAAGTGGATTGAAATCTTTTCCAGCTTTATAAAGTTAACTTTGCTTATAGGCCTACATGCTTATAACCACTATACTGTCGGCTTAGATCCTGAGATAGATTAAATGTACTGAAATTGTACATAATGCAATGTATAGACCATCAATTATTGTAAAGCAATTATTTTTGTCTTCTTGTTTCTGTTGATTATGCAGTATAGTAAGCATTTTCTCAATGTAGGGGTTAGAAAACTAAGATGGTATTTTTTGCTTTGTCTTATATCTTGGGAATGATAAATACTAAAATAACCTAAAGAAAACAATGTTCTCTTAAGCATGATACTCCTACATACAAACCAAATTTAATCATCATATAGCATATTTACAAAATTATTACACACATAGTATCTACTGGAGAATTTTTTGAATGAGGTCCATATTGTACTATGTTGAAGTGATTAAACTATGTTTTTCTGTAGGGCATAAGTGATCTGTGGCCTATATTACCTGAAAAGGGTGTGAATATAAACAGATGGCTCATACATAGCATTTAAATACAGTTGCATTAAAAATCAATAAATAACTATAGGCTATCCATCTATTAGTGTTGCACCGATACCATTTTTTGGCCCCCGATACCGATACCGATACCCGGCTGTGCAGTATCGGCCGATACCGATACCATACCGATACCACGCCGGAAAAAAAAAAAGAAAAAAAAAAAAAAAGAAAATATATATATATATATATATACAGTATATATATACACAAGCTTTTTTTCTTCTAATACTAAAGAACTGCATACTCACTTGGATGTAAAATCATTGCTATCATGGCTTAATTACTAGTATAATTAGATAATACAGTATAACTAGAGATAATTACTAGTATGTAGCGGGGGGATGCGTCGTCTGTGATGCGGTCACTGTCTGTCCATTTGAGCGATCTCCCGCCTGTGAGCAAGACGCGTCTCCCTCTCTCTCCTGCTTTTTCCCCTCTTCTCCTTGTTTGTGTCCGCATGGCACCCCGGGGAGCGGGGGGGGGGGGGGGGGGGGCATGGGTGGTGACCGGGTGCGTCGCACCGGCAGGCGGACCCGCTCACTGAGTTTCCCCGCACCGGCGCGTCCGCAGGCGGAGCAACTTTTCTGTGCGCCGCGCGGCTGAACCGCGCGCCCTCCGCGTCTCCGGTGCTTTTTTTTCTTTCTTTTTTTTGGTACTTTGTCGTCGTCGCTTGTCGGTCGGTCAACATGCGCGGCCGGGCGGCCGGAGTGGGCCAATAGGATAGCTGCTTGGCACGGCATGCACTGAACACGTGTGATCACACGCAGCAGTGAGTGAAGGGAGAGAAAGACGCAAAGCGCTGCGTTCCAAGTTTCATATTAGTATATGTAAATGGTATCGGCGCATTATTTGTTCGTACTCGCCGATACCGATGCCAGCATTTTAGCGCGGTATCGGGGCCCCTCCCGATACTAGTATCGGTATCGGTGCAACACTACCATCTATACCACTAGACTGACCTATATCTAAAAATAGTTCATTCATTTACACATTATTTACATTTAGGATGTAAAATGTAAATTAAATACTTCCACTAATGACAGACTCCATAACTTTGTACATAGATAAAAGAGTATAATAGATTAGATTTAAGAGGAGTTTGTATGTTTCCCTCCCGTAATCGGTTCAGCCAGTACTGTAGTGACACAATTGATTTTACTTCTTGAGAGTTTTATATATTTAATACTCGGGACTAAACAAAACTCTGTACAGATGGCATCTGTCTTCGTAAGTTTCATGGTCTTCTTCATTTTGATTATTTCTGATACTACACAATGACTACGAGCTGCTATGAAAGTGAAGAAGAAGGCTACCGACCAGAAGTAAACAAACGTGAAGAATATAGTGTCGAACAGAGTCAAGTCGAGATGGTCCGTTAACAGACATCACTCAATTTAACAATAACGAAAGCTGCTAGTGTTGTATTTAAAAGGAATACTACAGAGTGATTTCACCAGATGTACGTTACCACCTACTATTTAGGTTGGTAAATTGGCCGACTCCAGCTGGAACCGAGTGCAGATTCTTCAGTGTATTTGCAGATTCTTTTAATGAGTACTCGATGCGTAATTTGTGACAAAAGTATTTGTAGGGAATCGCAGATTCGACACTCGCAGGAGCGGATTCGTAGAGTTGTAATCAATAAGTTGTGTGGGCACAAAATTAAGTTGTAATGTATTCAAATAAAAATGACACAATCACAAATATTGTTTTATTTGTAGAAAGTGTATAGTACAAGTTTGCAGTTTGTGTATTTATTCCTAAATTAATTTACACATGTGAGAATCACATTACAGATTTGCAAACCCATTCACAGATTTTCAAATCTTTTCTGCAACTACTAATACAACCTAAAAGTTCACAAATCTTAAGTACAACTACTTTAAAAAAATGAAGTTAGTTTAGATTGAAATTAAACTCCATACATGCGCTACTTGAAAAGCAACGCAACTGACATTTAAGTGAGGGTTGTTGTCCTGGGTTGGGTGAGTGTGTGGCATTATTTCATTGCATTTCTTAGTGTTAAAGCCAAAATTTGGCACAGCTTATCACTAGTGATCTAACCTAGGGAGCCAATCTAACCTAGTCTCACATAGCCAGACCTATCTCCACACTTTATTTTAGCACAGCGCTGGAGAAAGGTCTGGCTCTATTCACTATCATTCTGAAAAAAACGCTCTGTCTTGTTTGTATTTTGTTAACCAATCACAATCGTCTTGGGTGGCGCTAAGCCCAGGATGCAGCAACGGTGGCAGATAGCTGAAAGGGGGGGGGGAGTATAAGGTATAAGCCCGCCCAGAGCCTGCCATTGGGCTTGGGCGGGGTTATGCCAACAGCCTACATCCAGTAAACCAGACTAAATCTAACCTAATCTAACCCAATCTAATCTAACATAATCTAATCCAATCTACCCAAATCTAATCCAATCCAAAAATAAACCAGTGACAAAGACCAAAGGCCACTTGAGGGACTGATTTGACAGTCAGTTGGACAAAGTGTGGTGGGCTTGGATCCATGACTGCTTCACTTACTGAGAACACTAACGGTGGACTCTGAGGTCATCTGGACGTTGGTGGGCATCACATACTCTATAGTGAAGCAGCGTCCCTTCTCCTCCCCTAGAACCGGAGCCGAGAGAAAGACAGCCATCAGCCACAGACATATTGTTGTATACTTGAGATTAAACATGGGTGTTGTACCTGGGGGAACACATTCTGAAACAGAGATAAGGAGGGTTACCAGACATGTTTCTGAGAATGGACATAATGCCTTTGCATCACTTCATCACTTTTATATTTTAAAGGACACACAGATATACAGTAGGCCTACATCGTTTGTTTTAGCTACTTCATATGGTATTGACACAAAGTGAAAAATAAGCATAGCACATGACTTACTAGACATCATCCTCACCATCTGAACAAATATCTGAAAGAACCATTGATGATTGGTTTATTGGACGTTTAGCGTGTTCTAGATTGTTAACAGTGATAGTAATAGTTAGTAATAGTCTTAAATAAAATAAGTCTTAAGTAAAATCCTAAATCAAACCAAATACGTGTTAGATAAAGTGATAATCTAATGGTTAGGGTTAGGGTTGGTTAGGGGTAAGATAATGGATAATGATTGCTAATTTTCTTTCACCAAGCAGTCCAGTTCAGTTCAGTTTGTTACACATCAGAAGTTATTTTGCGTTTTCATTGTCAAAAGTTGTGGATGGGATGACTAGAACCACTCTATTCCGTCACGTTTTTTCATTACCCCTCTGTTGCCGTACCTAGCACACTGAACAGTCTGGACACTGAAGACCGTTGATTGATCAACAGAATAGTTACTTTGCATGACAAAAGACTTGATGCACAAACCCACCATATTTAAATATCCAATCGATTGCGATGGATACTACCGGTATAAACACCCCACGACGAAGCCAAATTATTTTTATTCAATTTTATTTAATTTCCTCGTCTGCACACTGAAGTACCATTTTCCAAACTCTCTTGTTTATTTTGGCAGTGTTTCGCCCTGCTGCCTTCAGCCTTTTATTAAACAAAGCTTGTCTGCTTGTAATAAACAAAACTGTGTTCCTGTGTTTCCTCTGTCACGTTGAATATGATGTCACGATAGTTACGTGACTATGAACCCCACCTACATTTTAGGGTAGCTGTTTGTGGTGGAAATGCAAAACAGATCTAGGGTTAGGTACAGGTTGGCACGGTTACGGTTTCAAGGGTAATATACTGAAAGTGTTTGGTGAAAACGAGGCTTTATATACTACATTTCTGTGGAACAATGAAATATTTAATGAGCTGCAATAACTGAACACTAAAATATGGATGTAACGATACCAAAGACTCACAGTACGAAAATATCTCGATAAAAAGTCAAACAATATATTTATCACAATATAAAAGAAATATTATGACTTGAAAAAATGTCCTTAATTAAAAATAATACATCTGTCTACTGCATTTTTTATTCGTACAAAATTCGTACAAAATACCTAGTAGGCTAGGCAGGCATTTATTTTAAAGTGCCAAAGTCAAGTCAGACAGTCAGTCACAGACTAGAACAGGTTCATCCACTGCACAGAAAGTAAGTCTTAGTGCCACTGCATCTCACATATCAAATAAACAAGGAAATAAAATAATCAGACCCTGCAATAACAAATCAAGTTTCACTTTAGTTTTTCCTTACAGTAGGTTGTTGTGGTCGGAGCTTTTCTGGGTGGTGATGTGCCAAATGGCTTCTCATGTTTGATGTATTTCCCGTATTGTAGCTGACCAGCGTCTTGCAGTATTTGCAAATTGTTTTGCGTTTGTCAGTTTCCTTTTCGCCACTGTCATTTCTTGAAACTGGAAAACCGAAATGCTGCCACACATCAGCTCTAAAAGTCGATGGAGCATCCGCAATCTCAAGTTTGTTGCCAAGTTCGTCGCCACGATCTACTACTTTGCCATTCATTTTCTTTTTCTGGCCTGTCTCTGTGAGGACGCCAGTTATCAGTGTTTGGCTTGCCGGCAAAGGATAACTTGAGTCTATCTTCTTGACTAGTATGATTGCGCCCTCTGCTTTTCAAACAATACAATTTTCAACAAGGAGAGATAGTACGCAGCTAATAACCATGTAATGTCGTGGTAGTCCCATGACGGTATTGAATTGTCAATATCGTTACATCCCTACTAAAATATATGCTTTTTTTCCCATTCTGGGCCTGGGCTACCAGCTCCCTGTAAATACCCCTTCAATTCAGTTTCAATAAGCGGAGGACAGGTGTGTCACATCAACGCTTAATCACCAGGTGACCTGGTCACCATATCAGTCAGTAAGAAATTATGCATGCAATAGCATGGGTTTAACCTAGAGAGGGAGTCATTTAATGCAAACCAATCTGGTGTTGGGTTTGGTTTTCTAAATAGGAGCGATTGTAAGGAAAGGGTAGAATCAGATTTGACAATGAATTTGTCAAACTGTCAAACTGCTCTCTCTCTCTGTCCCCCCCCCCCCCCCCCCCCCCCTCTCTGTCATTGGCAGCAGGCAGCTATTAATTAATCCCCGCTGAATAGAGCAGGTCATTCCGTCACTCATTCATAATTGAATTAATTGAAGATAAGAGCTGTGTGAGATCCTCTGCTCATGTTTTATTAAGCCATCAGACGACGTGTGTGAAGGGTTTCCCCTCAATCCAATTAACGGCCGCCGTGGGGAGCTAGCTAAACACAGCGTGAAAGCTAGTGTGACCTTGTTAGCCTCAGTCACCTGCCTCATTTAAGAAAGAACGCATGCGCTAAAAGGTAACCACAAAGAGTGACTTTCACTTTAATGGCTTCTGAACGTTCTGACTTACACCAACACATATTAATGGAAGATACTAGCCTTAGCATTTCAATCATGTTACTAAAGCTATCCATTAAGTTATGTTTTGTTCCCATATCACACTTCACTTCACTGAATAGCTTTCAGTCATTTGAAAAGCAATTGCAAAGGCGAAATGAAAACAAACCTTGAGGTGACTTAATTTAAGGTGTGAATATACGGTATGCCTTCCCATAACCACATAATAACCCTGAAATGTGACTTTCTTTGCAACAATGTTTTGTTGCGACCAATCACTGAAAGCCTGGCTAACATGAAAACATCCAATATCAAAGTAGATTGATGCAAATTGAAATGCTGTATGTGTGTGTCTTACTCCCAGTAGGCCTACATTTATTGAACCTGCTAAGATGTGTATCCCTGTGATGGGGTTCACAACATAGAATGTATAAAATAGTTCACAACCTTGCATCTCCCTACACACTCAGCAACCTAAGACTGGACGTTGCTCCTTTTGAACACGTCCTGCTAGTAATAAAAACAATATCATCAATAATATAATTAGCAACACAATATTGTCAAGAATATAATATCGATTATTACTACGATCGATTTGCACATGCATCAGACTTCACAAGCCTATAACAATACAAAATCATACATAACCAATATAACACAGGACACAAATGTTTCTGCTGGGAAAGTATGGAGGTCCTGCTCTAGCTGATGTTAAAGGGGAACCAAAACCCCTGACCCGCCTTTTTTTTCAGCAGGGCTGCCAGCTCCCCTGTAAACGCCCCATCAATTCAGTTTCAATAAGAAGAGGACAGGTGTGTCACATCAATGCTTAATCAGCAGGTGACCGGATGACCATATCAGCCAATCACAGGTCATACATGCAATAATAGCATGTGTTTAACCTATAGAGGGTGTCCTCTACAATGCAAACCAAGTTGTGTGGTTTAGTTCTCCTTTAAGACTCTGCCACTGATACAGCCATAGAGGGCAGAGCCAAAAGCTTGCAGGCTGTATTGATCACTGACTCCCAGCGGCCAACACTGGCATCAATACCAATCCAAACTCAACACCCATTATCATCAGTCATGCTCAGTGGCAGGACACTGTGCTGGCGTGTTGTGCTCATTTCTGGGTCAAACATTGTGAACCAGGACAGCTAAATGGGCAATAAGGCCAGCTGATTTGTCTGACACATGAATGCGTGCACGCGCACGCACACACACACACACACACACACACACACACACACACACACACACACACACACACACACACACACACACACACACACACACATGCACAGGTCCCATTAGTCCTCTTAAAGGTTGTGCCTGTTGAGCAGCAGGGACAACATGTTGCGTAAGCACACAGCCAAATGAACTCCCCACTGCAGGGCTGTTGGCTCCCGAACAGCACAGAGGTCAGTGGAGGAAGTCAATGGCAATGCAGTTTCATGTCAGTAAATGCCCATGCAATTCAGTAATGGAGATGTCGAAAAGCCATCAACCTTGGTGTTATGCATTGGTGGCTTAAACCTTAAACCTGCACTATGTAACTTTTCACCTGCAGCCATTTACTCCCTTAAGAAATATCTGAACTAGAAAGTTTCTCGAGAATAAAACGCGACCATTGACGAGTCAATCCATCCAGGGAATTTTTCTTTATAAATCGGTTAATTCTTGTCCACTTTTGCCAACAACAGTAACTGTCATCTGAAAATGACATAGCTACAACAGTAGGTACAACTCAAGCCACTAGAGGTTGTTAATTTGAAAACGTACATGGCGCAGGTTTCAATTTGAAAGATTTTGTGACAATAATGGAACATAAGGAAACAGACACTTTTACAGTACGAACAGTGTCTCTTGCTGAAGATAAACCATAAAATAAGAAGTGGATACCAGGGGTTTCCTCCTGGACAGAAAGAGACCAGACCCTCCATTCTGTAAGACAAAACAAACCGTCTCCTAATTATGTATTGCACATATTATGTAACTGCAGTACTGCAGCAAGGAACGATATTCACACACACACACACACACACACACACACACACACACACACACACTCAGGCTTATGCTTAAAGCGAAAGGCAGACTCGAAAGAAAGAAAGAAAGAAAGAAAGCACCTGAAATGCACTTTTCAATCCATCCAACCTGACAAACAACTTGGTTGCATCTCTTTTAATCATTTTAAGATCTTTATTGAAATCTCTGAAAATGTGTTGATTAAAGGACTCAATAAAGGGCTGAGGGTCTTTGATTTCATGTTAATTAATCACTGCTCACATTGGTCCCTGTCGCGGTTTGCCAGGCACATTTTGACTTTGATGATTAAAGATAGATACATGCAAATATGGTATCACAAAGGACTACAAATCACATTCAGTGCGTTTACATGACACTCAAGAAAGTCGACTTTTTGGCTTAACCCAACAATGATTGGATTACTAAGATGCATGTATACACCTTAATCAGGCTAAAATCGGTTCGAGTCGACTCTCTCATTATCAGGTTAAGACCCCTAGATTATCCGATTCATAGCCGACTAAGCGTGCATGTAACCAGTCGGATTGGATTATCCGTTGAATTGCGTTCTGCGCATGCTCGAGATCTTTTCCCGGGGCCGTGAACCGGAAGTAGAAGGAGACGATAGTCTTGTTGTTGTTGTTGTTGTCGCCGTCGGATAAGGGATAACGAGAAATGGCGATTTATTTAAAAAGGTGGCGCTATAAGAATTGTGTCCCGGCCGCGGGAGCGCGCATGGCATTCATTAAAGGTGGAAGCACGCGGACACTACGCTTCCATTTCACCTAAGGCTGAATTAAAAGTACATGTTTTTCTAAATGTGGGTCATCAGCGAGGTTGTAAAGTAGTGACTTCGGGCACATCTGTCAAAATAAATGTTTTTTTCTCCCGACGTGTTTACGACCTTTATTCATTCATTCAGGGCTGTTCTGGTGGGAGAAATATGTTTTCAGTAGACAGCTGTCAACTAACTTTGGGTCGGCGATTTATTTAAAAAGCTGGCGCAGAAGATGGAGGAAGCCGGTGCCGTGCCTATAGGAGTGTATCTTCATCAACGTGCATTCAGTACACACTACGCTTCGATTTAACCCAAGGCTGAATTTCAAGTCCATGTTTTTCTAAATGTTGCTCATCAACGAGGTTGTAAAATAACTACGATCTTTATTCATTCATTGCGCCGCGGCCGAACTGACGGCGGTATTCTCTGATATTATGAATCTTACAGACTGCGTCGGGTTCTCCGACTCTCTGGTCCACAACAAGTAAAGACTCCTAGTCGGGTTTATCTCGCCCATGGGGAAAAGGAATTGGGGGAAATTAACTTTGGCTTTGACTCTCTGAAGTCCAGACTGAAACGCGACATGGAGGAGAAAGCGATGTTTCAGCAGACAGCTGTCAGTTCACTTCGGGTCCATATCGTTTCTCCGACGCTCCGCTGTTCCTCTCGGTCGTATGCGGACCGCTCCGCGGACGACCGAGTCGGCATACGACTGAGAGGAACAGTGGAGCGGCGGAGAAATGATTATCACCCGAAGTGAACTGACAGCTGTCTGCTGAAACATCGCTTTCTCGAATGAGTTTGTTGTTGCTGGTGACGTAAAGGGGTCAACCGGTGGCTCTACTACCACTAGTTGAAATGGGCACAGCGCCACCTATCGTACCGGGGTATGACATGCTCCGGCCAATGAATCGGATTACTCGCCGCCATGTATACGCGGACAATTGCAGTTGACCAGTTGCGGAGCATAGACGAGCAATGGCTTTAATCGGGTTTATTCTGTGCATGTAAACGTACTGACTGACTTGTAGGCACACCTGATTTCTAAATGAGATAACTCTGGAAAAGGGACACCTTTAGGTTGCAGGGTTTTTCCTGCATAGAGAATTTGGTGGCGGCCGCCACCGCCAAATTCCTTACCGCCACCAGCTCACGGCTGGTTTTCAATCGGTAATTTCACCAAGCATTTCCCTGTCGGGATCTGTCATTTCATTCATATGTAACTGCAGTTGCACGCAACCACCAGTAGTGGCGGTGTGTCGAAATTAGCACCGGCCAACATGTCAAATAAAGCATATTTTACCGCCAGAATTCCGGCGTACCGACGTGGCTGCGAAAAAAATCAGGTTTGCGTGGTCTGATATCGTCCAGCGTGATGGCTGACTGACATCACGATGGAGAGCCACCATCGTGATGCCACGCCCCCCTCATCCGACACACACTAATCCTATCTCTTCTATAGTTATTACCTAAAAACTTACTGCAGGGATTGCTCTGTAAATAAATTGAAAATATAACTAATGGTCCATATAAGTGCTGTAAGTTAACTAGGGCTGCCCCCTAATAGTCGGCTTAGTCGATCGACGGAGGCTTAGTTGAATACGTTTTCATTAGTCGAGCAAAAAGTAAAACATAAAAATAAGAAGGCATGAGCATCGCAAACCGAATACATCCGTGGTCACAACAAGCCCTGATTTAAGTCATCGCTGCAGAAATACTGACCAATACACCTGGGCAGGTAAACACCTGGGGCCTCATGTACTAAGACTTGCGTGGATTTCTTACTAAAACTTTGCGGACGCCCAAATCTGGAAAGCTGCTGCGCACAAATAAATCCGGATGTATCAATCCTTGCGTAAGCACAATTTCGCGCAGATTCTCTTTGTACATCCCAATTGACGTGAAATTGAGCGCACGTGCACGAGCCCGACTCTCCGCCCTGTCTCCTCCCTCATTTAATATGCTAAATTAGTATAAATAGGCCTGCAGTAGTGCGCTTGTTAGGAGAAAGGAGATCATGGAGAAAGGAAGAAAAAAAAACTTTACTGATTGTGATTGCGAGGTGGAGGTGCTGATTTCTGAGGTAGAGGCCAGAAATAACATCTTGTTTGGCTCTCTTTCCTCCGGAATCAGCACCAAAACCAAAAAACTGGCTTGGGAAAAAGTTGCCAAGTCTGTCAACGAGGTTGGGGCGGAAAACCGAACTGTGGCGGACATTAAAAAAAAGTGGTCGGACATAAAGGTCGACGTCAAAAAAAAAGTTTCTGCCCATCGGAGAAGCGTGGGTCAGACGGGCAGCGGAGCCGGAATCGGGGAGCTCGCCCCATTTGAGCAAAGGGTGGCCGCTGTGGTGGGGGATCTGCTCCTTTTTGGCGTGGTCCCGCCAGCCGAAGGGGATTCCGACTTGGCCCAGGATCCCACGGAAGGTACAATTATTTTTCATATATTTTACGAACTTTCTTATACCTGCTAGTAGGGCCTCATTTCCCTCTACATGTTTAATGTTTAGCCAGCAATAAAACACGTCCTCCTTAATGTGATTGTAATGTATATATTTTATTCACAGACAGCCAAGGACCAAGTGGCGCACAATTGTTGCCAGAAGAAGACTCCCAGCCAGGCGTGTCCGGCGTCGCAACTGCCCATTGCCCCCCTTCTGCTGCCAGTGGGAAAGGCCGGGTTTTAACACGCGCTGTGCTGGAGTCACAGGAGGAAATAATCAAGGGCATTAATGATATTAATTCAAACCTGCAACAAGTAACTGGGGCCTTGAAAGATATTAATGAAACATTAAAAGAACTAGTTAAAAAATGAATGTTGTCTCCGTTTACCTTTTTTATATTCTTGATATTAACTGCTGCCGAGTGCGAATGGCTTCTGCGTTGGGCTGCGCATAGTTTGGTCCGGGGTCTGGATCATCTGCGAGGGCCATTACCTCGCGTAATGGCACGCCGTGGCTGTGCGCAATATTGTGCAGAACCCCACATGCCTGCACAATGCGGCACACCTTTGCAGGGTGATAGAGCAGCATCCCCCCGCTCCGGTCAAGGCAGTGCCACCGGCTTTTGAGCTGCCCTATCGCCCTTTCCACGACTGACCGAGTGCGTCCATGGATATTGTTGTATCGCTGCTCTCGGACAGTCAGTGGGTTGGCGAGGGGGGTTAACAGCCATGGTCTTAAGGCGTAACCGCTGTCTCCTTAGGAGGAATTGGTACAATTACAGCATAGGCTACCCAACATAGATTTAAGTCAATTCGCTGTAAAGTGTTTTAAATTGCTTACCAATTAGCCACCCATCACACACTCTGCCAGCCTCCAACCTATTCCCAACCGAGCTGTTGGTCAGGACGAAGGAATCATGGGTTGACCCAGGCCACCTTGCCACGATATTCGTAAGGCGCATTTGGGCATCACAGATTACTTGCACGTTTAAGGAATGAAAGTGTTTCCTATTCACGTACGCATATTCCCCTTCAGATGGCGCCTTTATTGCAATGTGTGTGCAGTCGATCGCTCCGATTACATTTGGAAAACCGGCGATCTCTGCAAATTGCGCTTTGATGTGTGCTTGGTTTACTGCATCATATGGAAACCGTATATACCTGGCTGAGATGCGGATGATCCCGTTTAAAACAGCCGGAATGGCGCGGCTCAGAGCTCCCTGACTCATTCCTGACCGGTCAGCCAATTCCCTCTGGAATGATCCAGTTGCTAGAAAACCAAGCGTAGTCAGGACTTGTATTGGAACTGGCAATGCGTGACTCCTCGCCGTCTGCCTCTCCAAACCCGGGCCCAACTCAGTACAGATTTCCAAGAGGACAGCTCTTGGAAATCTGAATCGGCTGATAAGCCAGTCATCATCGTGAGCCAAAAAATCATAATAGTCACGGAACACCCGTTCATTTCGAATACGACCATTCGCAATATCCTCCAACAAGGCCAAGACTGCCATTGTCAACCTCTCGATTATTGCAACATTTTGCGCGTGCTTTTATATTCTCATTAATTTGGATGCATGCTGACGATAGGTTGTCCCCATACACCCAAGGTGTCAATAATGTACATAATTAGAAATTGTCCGACTGGTTCATTGATGGATTGATTTTAAGTAACAATGGCTTGTACTTACTCCACGCAACATCACATAATGATATTGCAGTCAAGAATTTCACGACAAATGCGTGGAGAGAGATCCATTAGGCCAGATGTCATGCGTGGCCCTGAAAATATGTAACGTTTAATAAACAAGTCGTAACTGAAAATAATATAGCTTGGGCTTTCCTTTTAATTTACTTTTAATTCCAATATTGACAATTTAATTTTATGTGTCTGTTTAAGTTTAGCCTAATATCTACAACAGTGTCACATTATGCCTCTCGACAACAATAAGTGCAGCCCGACGTACAAATCCACTTTTTACTAGCCCCATACTGCAATATTACTTCATGACTCGTGATCGCGTAGCCTAATGTTGTTGCGCTGCATTGCCTCTATGTGCCGCCAACTGACAAAATGCAGCAGAAATGTGCGTAAGCAAGGCATTTAGTTTGCGTGGAGAACCGCACTTTTTCACGTCAAGTCAGTCTTTGTACATCCGAACGTTTGCGTGGAAAGTGGCTTACGCAGCTTTTTTGTGCGTAAGCAAGCTTTGTACATGAGGCCCCTGGGCAGGTAGACACCGCTAGACACACGGGACTCATACCGGTGATCGCGGCTTTAGTTCCCTGTGTCTGATCGCTGTAATTCGGAGCGTGAATATCGGTTGAATATCTAATATCTTTCTAACTTTAAAAAACACTTTCGTATTTTTTTAAAACGATCCCTCGTAACTACGCCGTGAAGGTGAACCCTCCCGGACTCCGCTATTAACATGAACCGCTCCGCCGCGCACCGGACACCAAAATACAAACACACATGTTTTCCATTTGATTGATTTTAAATAAAGTTGTGCGTAGTTATACGGTAAATACGATTATTAAAAGTGTTCATGTCTCCTTCCTGGTCCAGAACCGCTTGGTCCATGCCGTTAATAGGCGGCCCGCTTCGTGGGCCGCCTGTTAACGGCCCCGCCCCCCCGACGACGATATCATCGTCCATCACGATGTTTTATTGTAAACATCGTCAACTGCCAATTTAAGGGACATCGCCCAACCCTATTGTGGGGATTAATGATTGATGAGACCACAGACATCTCTGTCACCAAACAACTGGGTCTTACTGTGAGGTGACTACTCTTTACAAATAAACAATCAAACTAAATAATAATAATAAAATATATATTAAAACTATTTAAATAATAAATATTTTATTTGGTCCAGACCAGGAGGTCTTTGACTGCATCAGGAGGTTCTATAGTCTTAAACCAAGGAGGGCCAAATGTTCTGCCACTGGCTGTGGCTTGCAAATAAATTGTGCAACTGAACTGAATGTTAAAGCATACAAAATAAATGAATATGCTTTAAAATAATACTTTTTACTTTTACATTTTTTTTAATTCATGTAATTACAACTCCTAAAATAGACTGCTAGTAAAACACTTGCTTGAGTCAGTTGAAGGCACGGTACATGTGCACCTGTGAGCCCACGATCAGGTACCACCACCACCTAATTTTAAGCCAGGAAAAACCCGTTGGAAATATAAATGCTATTCATCACATGTAATATCAGTAACATCCCTCAGATTGCAGTTAAATTACTCAGTTACACACAACGAAAAACATTTAAACAACCTAGCTAGCGTGTTGTGTGTCAGTTATTAGATTCAACTTAATCTGGGATTCAGCAGTCCTACGTCTACTACGTTATAGCAGAACTATAGCAGAACCGCCTCCAGCTACATGATTGGTCTAAACAAATATGAAGCGAAGGAAACTGAAATGTTCACCCACATTTGATCTCATCTGCTCAGAGACTAGATTCAACTTAAAAACAATCAAGTCTAAATGTTTTTAATCATAGTGCTCTTTCACGGCCATGTAAATGTTTCATTGCAAATGACTGGCAGCAAAATGAACAACGATCAATGTTTTAGTAAGCACAAACATGATTGAAAACATTCAAGGTAACACTTTCCATTACAGTGTCCTGTTACAACGTATTGACATCAGTAAGTACTGTGTAATAAACAATGTTTGTTGGGGTTTTGTGGAGCAACCAAGAGCTGTGGGAAGCCAACAAGCTGCTAAGCTATCATGTTATTAATATGTTATTAAGTTATTAAACATTAACTACACTGTGTAATTACGTATGTGTGATAGTGAACATTCACATGTTGAATCTAATACTAGTTCATTAGATAATGTATTTTCTGTATTCAGATATCCAAATAGGTGCTACACTGTGCATGATGTACAGTCGTATTATACTTTATTGTATATAGAGCTTATTATTATTATTATTATTATTATTAATTAATATGTAGTTACAATGCAATTATGACATGTGTTTCACTATGTATAAGTGTGCTTACTCTCTGACTTTAAGACTTTTAAGTGGATTGAAATGGAGTGACAGCAGTTGTGTAGTGTATGTAGTTAGCTAGTTACACACAGAGCTAAATGCTGTGTATTAATATGTACTTACAATGCATCTACGTAGCCAATACTGTATTGGTCCTGTACATATAAGCCTTTGTAAGAGTTCCCTGTTTCATGTCACAGGATTGTGTGTGTAGCAGCTGTTACACGCATAAGTAACAAATCATCTGACATGATTCACTTGTTTAGCCTACACATATGTAACAAGGGTTCCCGTTTCATGGAACAACATTCTTATTGTACATAACAATAACACAATTTCACTGTTACACTATGTAGTTGCAGGTTGTTCCATAACATAAGAATATATTAATTCAATGTTACATGTTCTTAAATTGCTTATTACAAAGTAACCACTTACTACGTATGTGGTTACACTAACAAGGACACTGTCATGTAAAGTGTTACCAATATAAGTCTACAAAGCCGAGGTATAAGTCACTATACTTTTAGAATAATTTATAATGCAATTTTGTAATTTATAATGTTACATTAGTTTCCTGAACATCTCTGGCAGTTCCTGACAGCTGGTAATCTGAGGAAACATTAAACTCATTAAACAACTCATTTAAAGAGCAGAATTAAACAAATCTACAGTGACAGTCTACTCTGCTCTACTCCACTATACTTTACCACAATCTACTCTAACTACTCCACTCTACTCGACTGTAATCAGGGGTCGCGTTAACCGAATATTTTCCGTCATTGACCGTTTTTTTAAAACGGTGACGGAAAAATCTGAGGGCCGTCCGTCATTTTGACAGATTGGAATTCACACCCCTGACCACTTGGTGGCGATGAGCATATTAATTGGCTCTTGTAGAAGAAGAAAAGTAGAAAAGAAGAAAAATGTCACGGCAGTTGAGTGTTGAAACATTTGAAACAACAAACCCACTTGAAACATTTAATTATGCGCAAGCGGGCCGCGATTCAAGTCCATGCCGACCAGGAGGAAGGTGTGACCTAGAAGCCCCACTATACACGAATTATCCGCGTGACATCGCGCCGCCTTGAAAACTTGTTCGCTTGGGGGCGTGTTGACTAGTGGATCAACTAGCTCCCGCGTGTTGACTAGTGGATCAACTAGCTCCCGCGTGTTGACTAGTGGATTAACTAGCTCCCGCGTGTTGACTAGTGGATCAACTAGCTCCCGCATGTTGACTAGTGGATCAACTAGCTCCCGCGTGTTGACTAGTGGATCAATTAGCTCCCGCCCGCATTGTGGTGATGAATCAGCCATACCGTCAAGCCCCACTATACGTGAATCGCCTGGCGGCCGATATTCTTACATATTCTTCTGCTTGATGTGTGTATCCACGGTGTGGATTATTTGTTCAGCTTAAATGAATTAAAATTAAATGCTATTGAACATGTCATTATCATTTAAAAAATTAAAGTGACCGGTAAAAATAGATTATGATGGGATTTTTATGACCCTGTCAGTCAAAATGACGGACAACGAAAAAGTCTAGCACAACCTCTGACTGTAATACACTCAACTCTACCATACTGTACTGCAATCTACTCTAACACCCCCCATACACACGTACACACAGACCATGCTCTCCACCACATACCGGCTATGAAGCACACCCTCCAGAGGCCAGAGTGCAGGGCCATGCGTATCTCGGTGCTCTGGTTGAGTGGCAGTACCACGCCCTCCTCCAGGTACAGCCAGTAGTCGGTGCTGACGGCGACGCCCAGCAATCCCAGGCCGCACACGGCGAACACGCTGCTGAGCAGGGTCAGCGCCTTGCGGCCACAGACACTCATGGTGGCAGCCCAGGCAGCGCCCAGTCCACAGGGCCCCTGGAAACACCCCCCCACTGGTACCACACAGGAGCTTTGGGGGAGAAAACACAAAAGATTCAAATAAGGGTGGCTTCTTGACTCTCCCATGTAATCCCAAAATTAATTAAAACACACACACACACTTGGATAGATTAAGAGATTGTGAAAGGTAGTGGAGTCAAATTCTGCCATTTTGAAAAAGAAAGTGTGATTTCTATGGTTGTCTTTTTTTCCCATAGGTGAGTGTTTAAAATGAAGTGGTACCGGACAGTCAGAGAGTGAAATCAGTTGAAACAAGTAACAGCTGACAGATTCTGATTATTTAAGATGGCGGTGGCGGCCATGTTGTGTGTCATTGTGATACTGTTATTCTCAACAGTAGCTGTGACTGAAAACAAAGAGGGAGAGGGTTGGGGGCAAAGGGGGTATTGCACAATACAGATATACAATATACAATATAGAAAGGAATAACTGGTAGAGAGAGGGCTGTGGATATGAGCCAGAATTAGTGATCAAACATTGTTTGATGCAGGGAATTTCTTTCTATATTACTTGATATTAAAAATGTTATGTGAAAGTATACACATCTTATTTACTCATTTAACACAGCCAACAGCATACATATATTTTCTTGTGCAATGATTCCCTGATCATGTAGAAAGCAGACAAAAAAATCACAGGGCTATGTTTGCTGGGG
Source organism: Merluccius polli (assembly GCA_030340625.1). Lineage (NCBI taxonomy): Eukaryota > Metazoa > Chordata > Actinopteri > Gadiformes > Merlucciidae > Merluccius > Merluccius polli. The sequence goes on along the minus strand of JAOPHQ010002725.1, from coordinate 9,273 downwards.
TTTTGTGTAGCAACCAAGAGCTGTGGGAAGCCAACAAGCTGCTAAGCTATATGCATGATGGGCTACGGCTTGAAAGGAAGTGATTTTACATGAGTTCTCAGTGTGACGTCGCACTGAGGGTCTTGCAGGAGAACATAATGGTGGAGAGAGAGAGAGATGGAGAGAGACGGAGAGAGAGAGAGAGTATTGTGTCATTGTTCTCTCCCTGAATCAACCTCTCTTTAGGATTATCTATCTAGGCATCGTCTAGCCTTCTTTATAATACTGCAGGTTTGACATGACTCAATCTAACATGGTTTGCACATCATATTTCACCTTAAATGACATTCTACATGTTTGACAAAAAATGTAGGCTAGATGCAGATTTTGTGCACACGTACAAATCCTGCAGTGTGAGACTCTGTGTAAGGAACAGGAAGTAATGCAATAGAAAGGCATATGTTTATTGTTGATTAGATGTAGGCATTAATAATAATTCATTGCATTTATATAGCGCTTTTCAAGAACCCAAAGCGCTTACATAGTGTGTGTGTGTGGGGGGGAGATATGACACCTCATCCGCTACCAGAGTGTAGCACCCACTTGGGTGATGCACGGCAGCCAGTATGCGCCAGAACGCTCACCACACACTGGCACAGCGGAGAGGTGAGGAATGAAACTGACCAATTAGAGACCAGGGGATGATTAGGTGGCCATGTTGGTACAAGAGCCGGGTTGGGAATTTGGCCGGGACACCGGGGTTAGCACCCCTACTCTTGTGATGAGTGCCACGGGATCTTTAGTGACCACAGGGAGTCAGGACCTCGGTTTAACGTCTCATCCGAAAGACGGTGCTCTAAACAGGACGGAGTCCCCGTCTCCATCCCGGGGCATTGGGGATCTAACAGAGGCCAGAGGGATGAGCACCCCCTACTGGCCCTCCAACACCACTGCCAGCACCACCACGTCCCCCATCCAGAGATGGACCAGACCAGCCCCCGCTTAGCTTCCAAAGAAACCAGCAGTGCAAGGCAGGTAGCCATGGTGTTAATTGGCAATTGGCATTGCCAATTAATCCCAGTTTAGCCTAGGACTGGGCAATATATTGATATTATATCGATTGTGTGTTATGAGACTAGGTATCATCTTAGATTTAGGATATTATAATATCCTGATATGGCACAAGTGTTGTTTTTTTTCTGGTTTGAAGGCTGCGATACAGTAAAGCGATGAAAATAAGTATTTAATCACACAGGAGTATACAAAAATAGATACATTAAATTAAAAAAAATGTTTTTTATATAGACTATTTATTTATTGAATAGCCAGAAAACATGCTATATCGTGATATATATCGAGCACACATCATCAGTTCTTTCACCTCAAGTACTTCAGAGTCCCTTCACCTCAGGTAGGTTTGGGTCGTGTGTAAAAAAATGTAAACCAGTTCGATTTTAAGCCAATCACTGGACCAGACCAGTATGCCTAACTTTTAACACTAGGTGCCACTCCAGAGTTGGTGCCGGTAATGCAACTGTGCTACACTAAAGAAGAAGAGAGTATAGCGCTCATCAATCAACAACTGAGTGACACATCATGGGTTTTTTTTCCACAACAACCATTCAACTTCTAAAGTTTAAACATCAAAATAATAAATACAATTAGACTTTCGGCCTAGTTCAACTTGAGAAATTACACGTTGCCTCATCTACCATGGCCTGGGTGAATACTCGATTCTGATTGGCTGGAGAGGTGTGGATTATTTTTCGATAACATGCACGGCCATGACGTGATCAGTCTAATCACCGGTCTAAAAATGTATGCGCTAAACAAAACATTAATAATTGTCAACTTGGACCGGACTCGGATGGGACTATGTTTGGAAAGCTTCTAGCCCCGTTGCTACGTCCGCATTCTATATGAATCTCATGTTCACTGACATTAGGCATTAGTCAGACCCATATATTTCTCCGGTCATTTGCCGTTGGTTTACAGGCACACACAAAGTATTGCCTGTAAACGTTTAAAAAAAAAAAAGTTTAAAAGTTGTACTTTTGAGATAGAATTACCCCAAAATATGAATCAACACCTGAAAAATAATGCATGATGTGGGGCTAAGAACCGAGTTTGCCTCCGCGAAGTGCATTATTTTATCAAGAAGCATAAAATAACAGGCACTTGTATTGTTTCGCTAGCCTGGTCACCAGCCTCTCGTACTACATTTCATTTGTACAGAGAGTCTGGCCACTCACCATTGACAATTGTTAACTAACTGAAGGCGGGTGCTCTGTTGAAGTTTAAAACTATTGGATCTGCCCAGTGCCACTCCGAATCTGCCATAACCAATCGCTAACGTTTGGTCGTGACGTATTTCATGCGCCAGAAACCACGTTGCGCGCAGTATACAAACGGCAGATGCAGTGAGCATTAGCATTAGCCTCCGCCCGCCTCCGTACTTACGCTCAATAACTGAAATTCGCGCACGACCTCTACGTCACTGTTCTCAGGCCGCGCCTCCTGTTCGCTGATTGGACAGGTAAAACTTTACCGGGAGAAAACCCGCGAATATGCCGAAAACCCAGACAGAGTACTGAAGGGAAATGAAAATTGAGCGGAAGTACGTCGGAGGGCGGAGCCAGGCTATTGTTTCGCTGCCATCTCATTCAAATGTGCCAGATGTTAGTGGTGGAGTAATTAATGTCATGGCGTTCAGCTGTGGAGAGTTACGGGAAGATTTCTCTCGTGCATCCTCGCTCATAGCTCCTCAGAGATCCCTCCTCGCTCTCTGCTACTCGGAGCAGAAATAAGAGTTTTGGGACGACTTTCAAAATGGCGGACCAGAACAACTTCCGGTTCAAGCAAAGGAGCAATATCAAAAAAGAGACTTGGGATGCACCCTAACTCTGCCATGTCTCATCAACAAACACAACACTCCCCCTCGACACTACTTGTGCACAATCTGTTACACTAGTGGCTCCATTAGTCTGTTTATCAATTAAACATAATATTATGTTAATCACGTTGTAATATTTCTTATTATTAGGGCTGCCCCCGACTAAAGATTTTCTTTCCAATAGTCGACTAATCGTCGCACTTTTTATGTAATTATTACAATGTTTTTTTGGGGGCAACAGAAAATGGTTTGAGTTCCAGGGTGAGGGAGATTGTTATAAAAGAAACACTGTTAACATTGTGCTACTTTACAGATGATACAAAACCGTAATAATGAGCCTTAAAAATACAGGCTAGGAAGGAGACACTGAACATTTTGTTAATTTTATTTATACACTGTATAACTTTATACATTTTTATTTAAAAGCAAGCAATTGCAATAGAGCTTGACTTTTGTCAAAACAAACAAATGGAAAAAATCAAATTCTCCACATGCGTCTCCAGTGACCACTTGTGATCGGATCTCACTTCCCCGCTCTACATACAAATAAACATGCACATATCCATTTGAAGACCAAATACATTGCTGTAGAAGAAGAAGAAACAATACAGACTGAGTCTACTCCTTGTCGTGTTCCAGGCAAACTAAACCGGCCAAGATGTTTGACGCACTCTAGTATATCTCTATGGGCTTTTCATTTACGCTTGAAAAAGACAATAATATAATAATATACGCCATTTGGTGGCGACAAAACGTGTGGCGGGAGGCAGCAATGCACTCATTCAATGAAGAAGAAGAGATAATCAAAGCAAATCGACCAGGATGTTTGAGGTTGTATTAGTTTGCGACGCTTGTTGCGTTTATTTTTATGTCTTACATTTTGCACGACTAATGAAAACTAGGTTGACTAAACCTCTTCCAATCGACTAATGCTTAGTCGACTATTAGGGGGCAGCCCTACTTATTACTAACAATACAAGTTGGATCTAGGCTACTTTTTATTTGCCAGAATATATCGACCCAACCTTCACCTCAGGTACTCCAGAGTCCCTTCACCTCAGGTACTCCAGAGTCCCTTCACCTCAGGTACACCAGAGTAGGGCTGGGCGATTATGGAAAAAATAATAATCACGATTATTTTGATTGATATTGAAATCACGATTAATAAACACGATTATTCATTGATTTCAAAAAAAGTGTTTATTGCACCACCAAAACTCAACTTTAAATATAACTTTTAGAAAACAACCAGTAATAAATTAGTAACAAGTAAAAAAAAAAATAATATATACAAATAATAATAAAAAATAATAGCTCCCAAGCTGTCGCGTGACAATGTGACGTCACGGGAGCGCCGTAAATATTTATACTCGCGCTGGTGGCCGCGACAGTAGTTGCAGTCTTCTCCTGAACAGAGGTGGCGCCACTGAGGAAAGGCGACCAACTTTTCTATTTCTACGCACTAGAAGAAGAGATACTAATACTCATAGACATATATACATATATACGTATATTATGTCTATGCTAATACTGGTACCCCTGTGTCTTTAATTTCTTACACATCATTAGACATTCAGTTAAGGTTTAGTTCACCGGGATGTCTCTCACTATACAGCATTATGTCTATTGCTTTACACTGCTATTATTCTACATCACTGCCCCACCTGGTCAGCCATCAACGGTCCAGTGTATGGCAGCAGTTCTCATATGAATAGTGTTTGTAAGCATCTATCTTAACTTAATGATTATTTTATATAATTGTATTTTATAACTTACTGCCGCTTTGAGATAGTTTTCCAGCCACGTAATTTCACTCGTCTTTGACCACAACAACAGTAGACAGCACTTACGTAAAACCATGGTTTATTAGCGAAAAAATATAGGCCTACACCACACATAAAATAGAACATATAAAGGAAGAAGCCAAAATACAACGCTATGGAATGATAGCGCTGCGGCGCGCCGCTCCTGGAACGCTGCTGAGACGTTCCGCGGCGGCCCGGTGGAAATGCTTTCATTGATTAGAGTGGCAGCGATCAGCAGCGGTGACCACGGCACACGGCCCCGGTGGAAATGAGCAGGCGCATTAAAATGTGCCTTCGAACTCGTCCGTGTTTCTGTTTCCGCTTTGTCGCGCGCCGCTGAAAAAAAGAGAGGTGTGCGGCACGGCGCGACCGCGCTAAAATCATGTTGCTTGGGAGCAGCGAGTATACTGCGGCCTTAATTTGCGCGGCGGCATATTAATCGTTTTTCTTCGATTACAGTGTTTTCATGATCGTGAGAAGCCAAAATCGAAATCGTGATCGAATTTCGATTAATCGCCCAGCCCTACACCAGAGTCCCTTCAACTCAGGTACACCAGAGTCTCTTCACCTCAGGTACTCCAGAGTCTCTTCACCTCAGGTACTCCAGAGTCCCTTCACCTCAAGTACTCAAGAGTCCCTTCACCTCAAGTACTCCAGAGTCCCTTCACCTCAGGTACTCCAGAGTCCCTTCACCTCAGGTACTCAAGAGTCCCTTCACCTCAAGTACTCCAGAGTCCCTTCACCTCAGGTACTCCAGAGTCCCTTCACCTCAAGTACTCCAGAGTCCCTTCACCTCAGGTACTCCAGAGTCCCTTCACCTCAGGTACTCCAGAGTCCCTTCACCTCAAGTACTCCAGAGTCCCTTCACCTCAAGTACTCCAGAGTCCCTTCACCTCAGGTACTCCAGAGTCCATTCACCTCAGGTACTCCAGAGTCCCTTCACCTCAGGTACTCCCAACCGAGTGCAATCAGGTGCAGTTTGGATGCAAATGTCTTCTCTTATTCTTCTCCTATTCTTGGTCTGGCATTGTCAAATAACACAACTAGAGGTTGTGATGGGTGCTTGATGTTCAGCGAACCATTCCTGTCATCTACCCTGTCCATTGTTATGTGCCGTTACGTTATTCTTACAATGTGCTGATTGTGCCTACAATGTTGGACATGCAGCCTCCATAGCTACTGTTACCATGGGACAGCAGACAATGAATCAGCATTTTTAATCAGCCTGGTTGTAGGGCCAAAAATAACAATAATAATGTGTGTGTGTGTGTGTGTGTGTGTGTGTGAGCGTGCGCAGGTGCGTGTGTGTGTGTGCTGGTGTGTGGAAATGTGTCTTGCTGCATGCTTGCAGTTGCTATTTGTGTGCTTACAATGTGTGTATGATAGTTGTCTATCTACAAAGGAAGCCGCTCCTGGAACGCTGCTGAGACGTTCCGCGGCGGCCCGGTGGAAATGCTTTCATTGATTAGAGTGGCAGCGATCAGCAGCGGTGACCACGGCACACGGCCCCGGTGGAAATGAGCAGGCGCATTAAAATGTGCCTTCGAACTCGTCCGTGTTTCTGTTTCCGCTTTGTCGCGCGCCGCTGAAAAAAAGAGAGGTGTGCGGCACGGCGCGACCGCGCTAAAATCATGTTGCTTGGGAGCAGCGAGTATACTGCGGCCTTAATTTGCGCGGCGGCATATTAATCGTTTTTCTTCGATTACAGTGTTTTCATGATCGTGAGAAGCCAAAATCGAAATCGTGATCGAATTTCGATTAATCGCCCAGCCCTACACCAGAGTCCCTTCAACTCAGGTACACCAGAGTCTCTTCACCTCAGGTACTCCAGAGTCTCTTCACCTCAGGTACTCCAGAGTCCCTTCACCTCAAGTACTCAAGAGTCCCTTCACCTCAAGTACTCCAGAGTCCCTTCACCTCAGGTACTCCAGAGTCCCTTCACCTCAGGTACTCAAGAGTCCCTTCACCTCAAGTACTCCAGAGTCCCTTCACCTCAGGTACTCCAGAGTCCCTTCACCTCAAGTACTCCAGAGTCCCTTCACCTCAGGTACTCCAGAGTCCCTTCACCTCAGGTACTCCAGAGTCCCTTCACCTCAAGTACTCCAGAGTCCCTTCACCTCAAGTACTCCAGAGTCCCTTCACCTCAGGTACTCCAGAGTCCATTCACCTCAGGTACTCCAGAGTCCCTTCACCTCAGGTACTCCCAACCGAGTGCAATCAGGTGCAGTTTGGATGCAAATGTCTTCTCTTATTCTTCTCCTATTCTTGGTCTGGCATTGTCAAATAACACAACTAGAGGTTGTGATGGGTGCTTGATGTTCAGCGAACCATTCCTGTCATCTACCCTGTCCATTGTTATGTGCCGTTACGTTATTCTTACAATGTGCTGATTGTGCCTACAATGTTGGACATGCAGCCTCCATAGCTACTGTTACCATGGGACAGCAGACAATGAATCAGCATTTTTAATCAGCCTGGTTGTAGGGCCAAAAATAACAATAATAATGTGTGTGTGTGTGTGTGTGTGTGTGTGTGAGCGTGCGCAGGTGCGTGTGTGTGTGTGCTGGTGTGTGGAAATGTGTCTTGCTGCATGCTTGCAGTTGCTATTTGTGTGCTTACAATGTGTGTATGATAGTTGTCTATCTACAAAGGAAGACACAAGGAGTGAAGATTCATATTATTCATGGCAGGAGTTATGGCATATTTCCTAATTTAACTGTCAAAAACGTGAAGAAGCAATTTCATCTTGACAATTACTATGGCTGTACTGTATGCCCCCCTAGCTAGCCATCAGCACACTCACACGAGAAAACACACACACACACACACACACACACACACACACACACACACACACACACACACACAAAAACATTTCCTTTAAAAAAAAATACTTATTATGTCTGCATGTGCATATTGTAAATAAATCAGCCCTTAAAGGGACACTAAGTAGTTTTTTCCCCCATCTAGTGGTCAAATTGTATTTTGCATTCAAACAAATTTATGCTCTCTAGCGCCTCGCGTTTTCGAACTACGGCAAGCGGTATTAGTCAAGATTCAAGAAGCTATGACAACATGATAACATGTCTTCAAACACCATTTCATCAAGTTTTGTTTCGGATGATGAGGTACGTTCAGTGCTCGAAGTGGAAAAAAAGTGCCGGTACGGTACTCCCTTATTCACATATAAGCGACGGGGGGGGGGGGGGGGGCGGGTGCGCGATATTAACCCACCCCGGACCTACGACCGACGGGGGGGGGGGGGGGGGGGGGCGCGATCGTAACCCACCGCGGACCTACGACCGCAGCCTGTGACAAGTGCCGGTACGCAAGAAAAAGTGCCGGTACGCTAAAGGGTAAAATGTAGAAGTGCCGGTACTGCGTACCGGTGCGTACCGGCCCACTTCGAGCACTGGGTACGTTATTTCAAACAAACTTCAAACTGCATTGAATCATTAGTGTGAGCATGTATGAGTAATTACTCCTCGAGCAAGATAGTGAATTATGTTCTCATGTTTATATCGTTTTTTAAGTCTCGCTAAGCTCCTTCTCTGTTCCACAGTCACGCTGGCTCTGAGTGAAAACGCGTTTTGCCTTACCTGTACCACGTAGTGCTTTTTGTCCCTCTCGGCAGTTCATAGACCGGAAGGACATGGAAGCCTCCATAGAGCTTGCCCGTCCTATGTAAATTCTGATAAGTGATTCTTCGCTCAGGAGGATAAGTGAGATTGTTGACAGAGATAATTGTACACCAATGGGGACTTATTTATGAATGAAGACGTTGATTTGAGGTAATACATTGCTAAAAAAACGACTTAGTGTCCCTTTAAATTGATTTGTATGTACAATAGTAGATTAGTAGTGAAATATCTATTGATGAGCATTTTAACATCAATGCATAATGCACATCCATGGACTCAAGTACCTTGACCTTTTGACTTAAATATGGGCACCTTGGGGAATAATTAATTAGTGGATACTAAATCATAATTTGGAGTCAGAATTGTCATGTATATTATTTTGAGATACTTTGACTTACTTTTTTGTAATGTCTCATCTACTTATTGATTCTCTTGGTGGGAAGGGGCATCCAGACTGCAATATTTATTATTATTTAAATGATTAACCACATATGGGAAGGGAGCTTGTGCATCTTGTGAATATGGATGACATACTTTATGAATGCAAACAAAAAATGACTTAATGGTTTGAGCATCAAAAGCACAATAGCAGCGGTGATCTAATGTACTGGTTTCCCCAGTGGAACAAGGTGGATGTGAGACCAATAAAAGACATATTACTTATTTAAATATCCATGCTACAGCACACAGCAGCATACCAACATGGCTCCCTGTTGGCATGGATACTGACCCAGATTGTATTGTTACTATGGGCTGACCACCAGTCACTGTCGCTCTGTTGCCTCTGATGTGGACATGTAACAAGCAAGTGGGAGCCATTTAGGGCTGGAAAACCCACTGGCACTAGTGCTGTGCATGGCAGGATGTGGCCTCTGGTGGGCTGACAAGGCTGTGGATGAAGCTAGCAAGCTAACAACATCAAACAGGTAGCAGTCTTACAGCTACGACTATCAAA
>JAOPHQ010002724.1:0-41227 GCA_030340625.1 Merluccius polli | reverse complement strand
CCGCTGCCGCCGGTGTCCCTACATCAGCGGCAACAAGGGCTACATGAAGCAGCACCTGCGGGTGCACCGGCAGAGGGAGCCCTACCAGTGTCCCATCTGCGAGCACATCGCCCTGGACAGCAAGGACCTGGAGGGCCACATGATCCACCACTGCAAGGCCAGGATGTACCAGTGCAAACAGTGCTCCAGCTCCTTCCACTACAAGGTGACCTGATAAGACCCCTTATCAGAACCCTCTGCTTTTGTGTTTTCACATCTCGCAAACTTAAATATTTGTTTAGCAATTCAACGTCAGCTTAACAGTTAAGCTAATAGTGTTTGAATCGTTGTGAAAAATGGCGGTTAGGTAAGTTAATGCTAAACTCGCATAGCCAAAACTTGCACATCTTGCCAGTTTGCAGATGGTGTGTGCGTGTGTGGCGAAACTTAAGTGAACCGTATTTGTATAATAAGACCTCTGAAATACTATAATGCTGCAGTCATTATGTTCGGGAGGAGGCTTTTTGATCAAGTTGGTCCTGCAGCAATTAATTAGCGGCGTAAAAAAAAGAAGTGTGTATATATACATATATATATATATTGATATAGATATTGATTTAGATATGGATAGATCCTTCCAGAAGGGCCGCAATTTCACTGCTGGCTGGTGCATTGCTGCTGCAGAAGTATGCCGACTTCAGTAGAGGTGAAGCTATTGATCGCTACATGAGAAGTCCAGCGCCGGGCTCCAGCAGATCATTAGGCTCATCATATTATCCAGGCCAGGTTGGGGAGTCCAGGGAGACTGTATTGGCTGCACCGACTTGCTAGGGAAGGTCTATTAAGTTAAGTTAAGTGCTTCAACTGGCCCCCCTGTCAGTCATCAGTCCTTTTAAGATGAACGTTGTAATGCATGAAAGTCCAGATTTTGCCATTCGGTCAAGAATGAAAGAACGTTCCCGATCGAGGGCAATTGATAATCCTTTATGTAGATATATATTAAATAATGTAGTATTCTCCTCATACATGGCATCTATCTACTCCCACAATTTTTGAAGTGTGAGTGTGCTGAGGGTCATTAAGCGTAGGTTTATGTTACTTCATGGACCAAAAAATGAATCTCTTATTGAAGTCTTTTATTATTGGATGCACAGTATAACATGGTCATTCTGTACATTTTGAAATTCTTACACCAAGAAGAGGGTCATCTATATCATTCAAAAACAAACGGTAGTGATAAGAAACACAAAAAAGCTGAAGAAAGAAAGGTAAATCCGATCATAATGTAAGGAGAGCATGTCAATAATGTTGCCATGTTTTTGTTGTTTCCTTTATACAGAGTCAGTTGAGAAGTCACGAGCGGGAGCACCATGGGCGGCCGAGCCCCGTGGGCCCCGCCCTTACGCCGCTTGCTGAGGCCGAGGCCATGGCCGCCGCCGAGGAGGTGGAGCTCGCCATGGGGGAGGGTAAGAGCACCGAAAGGGGGACAACCGGATGGTTTGATTGAGGGCTGCGACGATTGGTCGATGAATCGGTTTGTCGGTCGACATAAAAAATCTAATAAAATGTTTATAATCGATTCATCATTTGGGTCATTTATCAAGTAGAAATACCAAACATTTGCTGCGTGCTGCTTCAGGAATTCAAATGTTTGGTTCATGGATTATTATAAAATTAAAACTTTAGTTTTTCTTGGCTAATGAAGCAAGCAACTTTAAGACTAGTATCACTTTGGAATTTGTAACTTGGGATGGCATTTGCTAAATATTTATGACATTTTCAAGACTAAATGATTCGACTAATCGAATAATGATTGCTAGATTAACCGACTATGAAAATAATGGCTAGTTGCAGCCCTAGTTTGGCTTGGTCCTTAACACAAGTTTTTGACAACACCAGTAAAGGTGTCTGTTGTGGAAAAAACTTTGTACAACATTTAACACTTAACTTGACAAAATAAGAGAGTTCGGGAGATCTGAAGCATGAAAGATAAAGACTTTATTTGTACTTGAGAGCAAGCACAAATATAGCCGAGTTGGTTTGACAAAGAACTGATATTCTTGACTCAGACTTCAGGTTATATTGGCTCCCTTTGTGGTTTCCTCCTCCCTGCATTAATCACCCAATCACAACAACCTATACACTGTTTACCTATTCGAACCTAAAGATTAGGCTCCTCCCCTGTGGCCCTTTCACAGCTCCACACCATCAGACATACCATTACACTTCTGCAGCACATGTACTTGTGAGGTAAAAATTAACTACAAACTAAATCACTGACTTGAGGTAGTTTACATATAACAAATACCAGTCCTGAGTAAAGTAACAAATCAAAGAAAACAAATGTACCTGTAACAAATATGAGTCAACATAAAGATGCGTGGCAACCTGTATGAGCACAATGAAAATCACACCTACCCAATAAATATTAATTCAACCAATTGACTACAATACCACAATTTATGATTGTAGGATCCACTCAGAGTATGCAATGATTAAACTTTAAAAGTAACGTTAACTAATTAAACATGTGTAAGTAGAATAGAGACAAAGAGACTAGAATGTGTGACTCTAAGTGACTCTTCCCAGGTCTACTTTTACGACAGTCACAAGGTTCTCAGTTGACCCCCCCCCCCTCTGACCAGGAGACAAAAGGGATAAATACAGATGTGTGATTAGACTCATTGGGTGCTTACATTGTCTTGCTGTGTAATTAACAACTGCAGGGGGCCGCAATAGACTAGGTTAATCCCAGTGTTGGCAGGATGTTCACGTGAGTGTTTAGGTGATTTAGTCACCTTGATCAGTGACTCTGTTCTGTTCCTCTCAGGGCAACACCCTGAGAATCTCACTATATTGGGGGCACTGAACATCAAAGGTTTATTTTATAAGAGTTTCCCATCTGTGATTCTCTGTATTTCTCCACACTTATTAGATTCATATAGCATATGGCAAGATAATAATTACGTATTATCATTAAATGTAAGGGTAAATTTCTCCCACAGTCCCTTTATGGAAAATGTAATTGTGACGTTGCTGTTGTGGTGGGTGATCTGGCGAGGAATCATTGTCCGCGCTACAACAAATCTAGTTGCTCACATATTCACATTGTGCTGGAAAAATTCAAGTGTATAAATAAATAAATGTAATACATTCATCAGCCAGCTAAAATAATGGCATGACACTGTGATTAGCAGATCAATTACTATACATGAATATGATTGATATTAATATTTAAAATAAGTGTTCTTACGCAATGTTTTTGTCATAGGCGGCCCTTTGTAATGTCTACGTTTTGTTTGTCCATTGACTTTAGAAAGCAGCGTGCCAAAAGTGTACAAGTGTGATGTGTGCGACTACACCAGCTCCACCTACGTGGGGGTGAGGAACCACCGGCGCATCCACAACTCAGACAAGCCTTACAGGTGAGCTCTCCCGGGTCCCGGGTCCACACGCAGTGGTTGAGGTTCAACTGTAATTCAACTGTTCTTCAATGTGTCCGTTTGAAAGTGGGCAACAATAAGTACAAATGAAGAGAGCATTGAGAATGTGTTCAACATTTCATAGTATTTCACATCGAACCTTCAATAAATTGTAAATCAAATATTCTCATAAGGTGGAAAAAAAGGACATAACATGTCCAAATGTTTCTAGCCCCCCATATGGGCTTTCTTATACATGTAAACAATATATAGCCCACAGAACAAAATGAGACTCAATTGCATAGTTAAATCCAGTCTTTCTCTCAGCAACCACTACAGCTTTCTCCAGATCTCCTTATAGGGGCTTTGACTTGAACTTCTGCACGTCATAGTATCTGTCACCTCTAGGTGGCAGTAGCAGCTAAGAAAAGGCCGATTCAGGCCGCTGCACTCTCATCCTTGAAAGTTTAGCAGAAGCTCTCTCCAAGTACTCAAATGCTCCTCTAAAAAATAACCAAATGCAAAGCACCGCCCTATTTTACCACCAGGTGTGATGTTGATTAGCCATTACAAGCCATGTCAAAATCTACCCTCTAGTGACATAACAAGTAATAATTTATTTGCGTTTTAACGTTGCCTGGTTACTCCTTATTAATACGTGATGACTGATCAAAGTCACAATCATCACAGCAGTGTACTACAGTACCTGGGTGACTGGAGTAAATCGCAAATTAAGTATTTGATGGTTTGCTATTATCGTTTGCAATCCAGCCATCAGTCCTCTTGTGTTTTGCATGTGGCTGTGCAAGTAAAGGTACATGTCCACAGGATTTTTTAGAAATTGGGCAATCGCGTTGGTGTGCTCCTCATTTGCATAAAGTTGAGTTGTCTTCTACTTTATGCAAATCCGGGGCGTCCGGCGATACTCACCGCCTCTGGAAACTCCCTCCTGAAATGAAGACAGATTCAGCAACGACATGGCTTATTTCTTGCCTAAAACGTTTTCAGACACACATTTTAGTAGTTTACTATTTAGCTGTTGAATGAGATCGTTTGTGAGGCGGCCGCCATGTTGGTCCGGTTTGAAATCCGAATCCGACAGCCCACAACTGAAAGCATTCGTCTAATCAGGTGCAGCCAGGAAGTGTTTGCCCGCCCAATGGGGACACGACAACAACAGCCACGTCATCAGTCAGTCAGTGACGGAGCGGATATAGGGCTGCAGTGTTTCCCACAGAATCAGATTCTGTTTGTGGTGGTAGCCTCCCCGGGGGGGGGGGGGGGCATTTGGGACAAATAACTGAACAATATATACAACTCCATTGCTTCACTTTGTGTCATAAGTGAAAAACACCAGACTGTCTACGAGCCCTTTTGAATCTTTGAAAGTATCTGGATTGAGGGAGCAAACATTCAGCGTCATTGTTAAATAATTTAAATTAAGCCTTTGCACACCAAGTCCGTATTTTTCGTCTGAAATTGTCGCACGTTTAAAAATAAATAGGACCTCACATTGTGTCATCATGTTTACACACCGACTCCGAATTTTTCGTCCGTCATTTAAGTTTTTTCGGAACAGGTTCTATTTTCTGTGTTTTTTCGCATAAATCACAGACTTTCGGGAAAAACAATTCTTCCTGCGCATGAACATTGATTGTTCAGCACGGAGAGGAGGGGCTATTCACAGACGGGTCCGAGAGAGAGCGAAAGCGGGGGGAGGGGCTGATGCGCTGTGCGCAGCTCTACAATTAAATAAGATTTTACCCATTTTAAATAGTTAGAAAAAATAAAATCAATATGTGGCAGCCAATGTTGATATTGTGGCGGGCTGCCACAAATAAATCAATGTATGGGAAACGCTGCAGGTCTGGACAAAAATACATCCAACCCAGGACACACCGATCGATCTTGAAATGTACAAGTAGTTGAGTGCAAAATGCCTTAAGATTATGATCTCAAAATTGAAAATAAATGAGCAAGCTTTTTTTTAGTGAGTGATGCACTCTGTTGTGCTTTGCAACAAGTGCAGTAACTAGCAACAGGTACATTGAGTTTTCTGAAGAGTACATGGCAATTTATTTCAAATGAGAAGAGAAGATGAAAGAGGGGAACTGAAAGTCTCCATCTTGTTCATAGACGGTGCCTGGCGCATACAGCAGCGTCGTCCTACCGGCCGTGAGTGTGTTTTTTCCGGTCCTCTTCATCCATTGGCTCAGCCTGGCGAGACACAGACTGCAGTCTAATGCTATAGAAAACCTTTGAGCGCCGGTACAGAAGTAATACAATGAAACAAATCCTGTGTCTTTGCCTTCACCCAAACAGGCGCTGAGAGACACCCTCGTAGTACTGATTCAAACAGCTTAAGCATAACACAAAGAGAGCCTGAACGTTTCGAGTTACATATCGGATTACATTTGAAATGCCGTTGAATGCTTAATGTTTGTATCCAGACCGGCACAAAATCGTCCCGCTCAAAATCGAGGGAATCAAGTCTGGTCAGGCCAGTCCGTGTGTTTTATTCCTTGTTGTTTTCCTTGTTTTTTAATAACAAGACTAAGCAATACAAATATGTGGTCCAATATCTGTTGCGTCTCCAGTGGTGCGCAACCCACTTTAGGCTGGTTTTTATTCATAAAGGAACCTCCCTGAATAGAGCTCAGGTACTTGTCAGACACAGTCCCACCACTCATCTGTCTGGCATCAAACAATGCTGTCTTGGCAGGAGACCTGGTTCACTGCCACCGTTTGAAGCGCCGCACTTTGACGACTTGTCTTAAGTATTATAACGATACGACGTTGCTGTTGCGACCTCGCTTGTCAAAACAAGCGACGGGTGACTAATAGAACAAATATCTAATTCGAGACATCCTCATAGAGAGCTTTGCACACGCACACTTGCACACAATGAACTGCGTGCGTGTGTTTAACACTGCAGAGTTGCATTCACTTACAGGCCTTGATTATAATGACTGAAAGACTGACGGCTAGCCAAACTTGGATACCCTTAGGTCTGTTGTTGCTGTGGTTTGAAATGCAACCGCTCACTTCCAGTTAGTGTACAAGGTACTATCTCACTGCGGACCGGATGACACAACAATGGTAAAATAAATTGCGTTATCGAGCTATTCCTGTAATTTCTACATGCCCCATGGCGAAAAACAAAGGTAAAGCGAAGAAGAAGAATTAAAACAAGAAAAAAGAAAAACATTTAAATTTAAAATGAGCTTTTGAAACAAGCTACCCTTTTCATCCAATTTATCGTCGGGCTATAATTGACGATATCAAATAGTGAAGTACTAGTTATATTTTAAATTACCTCATTTACTCTTGGCAAAGTCAATGTTTTAAATTGGACCTGGCACATTTAATACTCGTTCTACAGCAACCTTCTAGTAAGCACGCACAAACCACACTTTCAGGAAAATTAATTTGATTAGATTTGAAAGATATTACCAACTCCCAAATCCCCATCACCTACCTTCCCCTTCTTCCCGAGAAATGGAATGACAGGTTTCTGGCTTTAAGCCGATTTAATCCCAACAAACACCTCGGGGGGGGGGGGGGGTATTTATGTCCCTTATTGCCTCAGTATAACCAACAACTTCAATAGAAACGGTGACAACGACATCAACTGTCTCATATTACACGTGTACACGTGTTAAGTGAAGGCTGCTGTGCTGCTTATGAGGAGCAGCTCAAACCTCAATGTCCGTTTTCTGCCTGTGGGCATCCTTTATTCCTCCCCTTACCTGCTACCTCCCCAACCGCCTGCCGCCCGTCACCCAAAAATGCCTGTCATTTTCTTTGGATAAAAGTGTGTTGTCTGCTACATTTAACAGTGGCACATTTTTCACAGTGAAATGAATGTAGGCGGATGCCAATTGTTTTGATTTGGATGTCAGTAGCAGCCATCTCTTGTACAGAAAACCTGCCCAACTAATTGTATTATAACTCCTGTCTCACACACAGACGGACACAAGGATGTACACACCAAAAATCTACTTTGGGAAAAAGGTTCACTCACAGGTGTCTCCTCCAAGCTCCAACTGTTAGTTAATTTCACTTTATCTACTTTTACGTACTTTGTATAATAGCTAGTTGATGACTCCACACACTCTGTGTTTCAAGGACAGGAGGTTAGTGTCTGAGATGGCAAGCAAAACTTTGATTAATACCTGTATGTTGTGAACGTGCAATGTAGATACATGCTGCGCTCCTCAGAAGCACCTTTTAAAGAGCAGGTACTTGAGTTGCCTACACAGGTGAACAGAGCACAGAATCACTGCATCTCCTCACAGGCCGCTTTTCATGTTGCTATTCAGATCATCCATCCATTCAGGTGTGTTGAGCTACAATAAGGTACTTGAGTACATTTTGAGAGGCAGACGATCGCCTCCAGACAATGTATATGATGGTAAGTGTCATCATCGGTCGTCAACACTTTAGTGTGATTCATAGTTTATTAGACGTATTCAGGGTTTTTTTTCATCAAGGTCAAGGAAATGACAACCTCTTCTCTCTTCTCTGGCTGATGGCAAAAAGTGAGACAAAAAGTGAACCTCCTAAATGAAAATGAAAAAAAAAAGAAAACTATACAAAACCTCCAAGCAAGGCCATGGGAACTTTTTGTTATTTTAACAAAAAATACGTAAAAACCCTGTCTGACTAGCAGTCTGTATTTTCCCCGCCTCCCCCCTTCCTCCTATACCCCCCCCCCCCACCTCCTCCTCTTTCGGCCATCAGGTGCTGTAGCTGTGACTTTGCCACCACCAACATGAACAGTCTGAAGAGCCACATGCGACGCCATCCCCAGGAACACCAGGCTGTGCAGCTCATGGAGCAGTACAGGTCAGGAGGGCGGGGTTGGGGAACGATCGAGTCAAGATTACTGTAATAAGGCTTGTACATCAGAATGCATCATGGGATTTTTTTGTTGGCGATACATGAGTGAGAGAGAGAGAGATGTAGTGCTGTAAAATCCTAAATCAACGTAAATATACCTTAACCTAGGCTAATGGAAACTTTGTTTTGCCACGTCTTGCATGAGACACTCGGTTTCAAACAATGTCTCCCCATAATGACAAATAATTTCACCATTCATTATTAAACAATGACCAAAAAAGCTCAGAGACAACGCTGAACGCTTCTATCCATGTCCTTGTCAATTTGTTACAATTTAGCAGTGAAAAATTCTGAAATTAAAGGTAGGGTGGAGGATGTTGGAAAAACGGTTTGAGCACACAGCATTTAGAAAAAAAACAATTCAAAAGTCCAAACCCCTTTCCTCGGCCTCCCCCCCCCGAAGCCACGCCTCCAGAATACAGGAACGCGCAGCGCTTGTTCCCGAGGGTTCACGAGTGCTACACTTGCTTATTTTACTTATAACTATATAATTCGTTTTCTTTCAGCAGCCCGTGCTATCTGATATGCAGCTAACCAGCCAGTAGCCAAGCCTCTGAGGGCGCGCGATTCGTTCGTGCCCGAAGAGGAGTACGCGCAGAGAAGGGAGGGGGGAGGGACAAATGGCAGTTGAGTTTGATAGACAAGTCACCATCCAAACATCTTGAACGTAACGCTCATAATGATTGGATGGAGTTTTTTCAGTCCTGCCCATCCCACAGATGACTATTTTTTTCGGTGTATGTGTCATATCATTTAATTCATTGGTTTCAATCTGTGTGTGAAGGAGATTTTAAGCAATATGGTAGAAAATGCTGCAGGAAAACATCATCCACCCTACCTTTAAGATGGGGAGATGCTGAGGTGGTTTGATTTGAATGTTTTCAATAGCACCTCTCGCAACGTTTGTACACAAAACACTCGAGTGTTTTCGACTCACGATTCGATACGATACGCGATATTGGGTTCACGATTCAATATAACGATATTTTGAATACTTAATGAAGAAAATGTATGACAAAAAATATTGTCTTATTTTAAAGACACTAAATATTTAATAAATGCCGTTTGCCCTATATTTTCATTTGTTATGAAATGGTAAACAAGATGTGTTATAGTAACATGGCATAGACTAATCATCTTTTCATAAATGGCAATAAACAAAAAGCTTTTCTTAGTCTATTCATTTTTAAGTGCAAACTATAATCAAGTGTCCATAAGGTATGAAAAAGTAATATAATTGTGGGGTCTCCACCTGTTGTTACTTCTCCCCTCTCATTAGTTTCCTCCACACTGTGGACTACATCTACATTTTCATTTTGTCTTCAAACAAGTTACACAGGCTACACTTTTTCCACAAAACTTATTTTTGCACAAGCACCTAAAATGCATCTCGGTCTCTCTCTCAACACTGAGATATCTTTGAGGATTGCGCTCTTCCTGTTGGCCATGGCGCTGGAGTGCACATCGTTCCCCACTACACAGTGGGGCTCTTCTCATCACATAAGACGGCGGTGGCTGTTTTTGTGGGCTTAAGCCGCCTCACTATGTCTTCAGCGTCTCTGATATCGAAGCTATCCACAGAGTGTCAATGTCACGGGGCATTGTGTCGTGTCGCTGGACTGATGAGAGCTGTTGTTGCGGCTGCTTGTTGCCCCAGGTAACCATCAAGCATGTCCCGCGTGCTGTCCCGTCGGGTGGCAATGTCCATGATCAGCTTGTGCTCTAGCGGCTTCTGCTTCAAAGCCAACACCGCAGTGGCTGTGGCACTCCGGCGGAAAACGTCGGCCACATGTCTCACCCGCCCAAGCAAACGACTCGAGCTGCACCAAGGCCAGCTTGGATAGCAAGATTTATTGTATGGGCAAAACACAGTTTCAGTCCTGCTTCTCTCACTGCCACAGCCATGTTCGGCGCATTGTCAGTCACAATGAGGCTGTGGTCTGCCCTTTCAAGCTCCCACTCAGACAGCTAATTGTAAAACTTTGGATATGTTGGCTCCATTGTGCGATTTGAAAAGTGGGCGAGCCGTCTGGAGTACAAAACGTATCGTTTCCCAATCGCTGCGCTTTCAGGGTTTGCACGATGTTGGCCTTCGACTCTTTGTACTGGGCTGAGACTACTGAGCGAGTCAAATGCGCGCGTGATTGGATGGTGTATTTGGGCTCCAGAGTTTGGAGGAGTCGCCAAAATCCTTCATTTTCCACAACAGAAAATGGCCTCATGTCCGTTTCAATGAATACACCAATGCCCCTTGTTATTGCTTTGGCTCCTGCACTCAACTGTGCAAGTGGATGTGCAAGGAATTTGTCAGCGTTGTTTGGGCTTCAGGTACTTATTTCACCGGCACAGTTGATTTGAGTTGAGAACTGTGATGGCGCTGTAGGAGATTTAGCATATTTATGGTGTCGGAGGCGGTGTACGGCACCATTTTCTTACAGTCACCCTGTCGCCATTTTGTGTTTCAACGGCAAATACAAAACGATGCCGTACAAGAGGGGGAAGCGTCTTCAATTGACGAGAGGACTAATGACGGTTTCGCTGGTATGATTAGTTGCATAATTATTACCCCTAACACAAAGACAGACTGCGATTTTGATGTCGGCACACTGACCATGACTCCAAGTATTCCTCTTGTAGAGCTAAAACTAACAACATTGGAAGAGACGATATGTTACATTTGAATAAACAATTATGCTTGAGGTTTTTCTCTTGAAAATAATGATAGAAAAACCAAGTTCTCTGGGAAGTCGGCAGAATTCTGCTAATCCTTAGAAATGTGTCGTGTCAGAGATTCCCATTCCCACGGTCTCTCGTGTCGGATATTTAGTGGACCAAAGACAAGGGAAGTAATTGGCATTGGGAGAAGCAGTGTTTTGTTTCTGGACGCAATGGTTCTCGGCTTTCAAAAAACAAAAAAAACATTTACAGTGAAATCACTTGCAGACAACACAATGCACAAAGCATGTCCCTAACAAAATACTACGTACAGGGTTCCCGCGGGGTCTTAAAAAGTCTTAAAAGCATTGAATTTCTGAATTTGGAAATAATACCTTAAAAAGACTTGGAAAAAGTCTTGAATTTTGATATCTGGGTCTTAAAAATTGTGCTGTATGTAACTTGTCTGTATCGCATTTCTCATCAAAAGTTTCATTTGTCAACTACAATTATTTTGATCAAATAACGTAAATGAAGAGCCAATAACAGAACGCAACGCAGCCCTGGGGAAAATTCTCCAAACACTGACTGATTCACACTCCACACTTGTTGTTTGTGGTCTGTGTCTGTGTTTGTGTTGGGTGCTGTCAGCATAAGGTTTTCTTCTTTATTTTTAACGGCGGTCGGCATCCAGCTTATTGGTGCATTAACGCCACCTTCTGTTCTGGAGTGTGAATCATTTTTATTTTATTTGTATTTAACCTGTACAGGAGTACTGCTATTTTGTTAATAATAATAATAATAATAATAATAATAATAATAATAATAATAACAAATCAGTCTTGTATAGCGCATTTCTAGGACCCAATGCGCTTCACAACAAAAAATAAAAATAAAGGAAAAGGGCTCAAAAAAAAGAAAATTAAAAAAAAATCATATGAAGTCATAGTAGGCAATTTTAAAAATGTGAGTTTAGAGGAGTGACTTGAAAGAATAAATGGACTTGTTGAATAAACAAATACTCAAATAGGATTTCATTTTTCTTTGTCGGTAGGGCTGTGAAATAGGCAGAGAAATATATAAATATATATATAAAATATTTTTGATATAAATGGTCTTAAAAAGGTCTTAAAAAGACTTGAATTTGACTTGAAGAAACCTGTAGGAACCCTGTACATATTGTCAAACCTAATATTACTCAATGTCTTCCATACTTTCAAAGTTTGTACCCTTCAACCACTTGTCAAAGCAGTTGTGCTGGATATACAAATGTAGCTATGTATCAAGTTTTTCTATTGGATTCATATTCAATTGGAATATTTTATCCATTACAGTGCTGATAAAAAAGTTCATTAATTTCATTCAGTACCACCATCTGAAAGATTTAATTAAAATCGGTCATTCTCAGGCGGACCTTGCTATTGGAGCCCTTATCAGGATACCAGTGATTTCGGTGACCTATTGAAAATAAGTAGTTTTTCTATTCACTAGGATTCATTTTTTTGTCCATCCTTTTGTTTTGTTTCAGACAAGATGGCATTTTTCAATGTTTTCAATAACATCACTTCAGTTAGTGATGTTAGTTAGTTAGTTAGTCAGTTGCCCTGAACTCCAATTTCTTCTCTCTCTCACCTATGTGTTATATGCCTCACTAACCCTGCGGGTGACTCGAGAAAGTCAGGGACGATTCCCTTGATTGAAAGGAGTACAAGGATTAGCAGAGCCTCTGCAAGCATATCTAATTAACTTAACCAACCTGATCCCCCCTCTCTCTCTCTCTCTCTCTCTCTCTCTCTCTCTCTCTCTCTCTCTCTCTCTCACGCTCTCACTCACTCACTCACTTGGTTGCCCGCTCTCTACCATCATCCCCCCCCCAGGTGCTCGCTGTGTGGCTACGTGTGCAGTCACCCCCCATCGCTAAAGTCCCACATGTGGAAGCACGCCGGAGACCAGAACTACAACTATGAGCAGGTCAATAAGGCCATTGACGAGGCCATCACCCAGAGCAGCCGGTGAGCGTCAACACCTCGATTCTAGGATCTCTGACTGACGACGATTTAGCCACTGGCAGCAGCGGCCAATATTTCTGGGGTACCGGTGTAGCCAGTGGTTAGCCGGATTACAACTTCCTCTTCCGTGTGCCGGTCATTTTTCAGTGTCTGATTAGCAACTTGAGACGCGGGAATGGAGTTGGAGTTGAGCAATCTCTGAATCCATCGGCTATTGGTCTGATGACAATTTAGTTTAATTTAACTGTTCCCGTTTTGAACTGTTAACTGAGCGTAAACTGGCTTTTTGTGAAAGTCGTAGCTGTCATCTCTCAACTCCAACTCCATTTTTTTTATACGTGCATTTTTCATGCCAATCATTTGCGCCGTGCTAGAATTTTGAACCACTTTCTCTACCTGTTGTTACATTTGAGATATTGCATGACAACCAGTGGAACCACAGTGAGAACAACGCTTCTCTTCATCCTGTATCCGCTTCGTCTCAAATGTTGACTTCCTGTCTTCTCGTGTCACCAGTGGCCCTCAGAAGCTGTCTGCCACGTTGGAGCCAGTGGCAGAGCGCTCCTCGGTGGGATCCCCTCGGGACCAAGCCCCCAGGGGCCCCATCGATACGGCGCTCGCCTTCACGCCAACCACCACCACCACCACCCCCTCATCGACGATGGACACCTCAGCAACGAGCCAAACGATACACAGCGCCGTGGAACTGTCCCAGTTGTCCAGCGTCGAAGTGTCGAGCGCTACGCCGCAGCCTCACCATGCGCCAGCCCCCTCCTCCTCCTCCGAGAGCCCCCAGCAGACCCCGGGCCCCGCGGCCCCCGCCGCATCCGGGCACGGCCCTGGCATGGAGTACTGCGTGCTGCTCTTCTGCTGCTGCATCTGCGGCTTTGAGTCCACCAGCAAGGAGCGTCTGATGGAGCACATGAAAGAGCATGAGGGCGACATCATCAGCATCATCCTGAACAAGGAGCAGCAGCAGCAGGTCCTCCAGCCAGCAGAGGGCAGCGCAGCACAGTGAGACCTTAGCGCAGTGTCCTTTCCTCTCTCTCTATCGCTCTAACCTATCTCTTTCTGTCTGCCTAGTAAAGCATGTATGGCCAAATGTCTTGGCCTCAATGCACACAGCTGATAACCACATGATACGTTGTCGTGTCATTGACAGAACAGCAGAACTCGACTATACCTTGAGCCAGTTTGTACCTCACAGAAAAAACACACAATCTCTATATGAAATGGCATTTGTTTCCTTTGTATCTATTATCTTTCACATATTGAGGGCAAGGCAGCTGTAGTAATTGCTTTTGTAATATTTAATGTTTTTATCCGTTTTACCTCCGTCACTCAAGCCTAGTGGAAACAATTTGCTCCTGCTTATTGTTCAGTGACAGTTATTTTCCAATATGATTTGATGTTTATATACTTTGCATGTTCAGTCTCTTGGTATGCCGTTTAAAGAGCCTTTAGTTCTGTTAGTTTTTAGTAGGTTTAATGCTTTTTCAAGATAAACATGTTTTCAACTCTCTCCAAGGTAATCTCTTTTTAAACTTAAACAAAAAAACAAAACAAAAAAAATGCAGCCTTCAAATGGAAATGATCTGCTTTTCAAAGTGTTAATGCACCTTGTTCTGGATGTAGGGCCCTTGGAAAGAATATAAGTGCCACGCCACCACTGACTCACAAGCGCAACCGCGGGGGCCGCCCATTATGGGGGCGCCATTGTTGTTTCGAACAAGCGACTGACTCTAAAAAGGGAAACGGGGGTAGTTAAATTATTTATCAATCAGGGCGCATGGAGAATCGACACGTTTTATTCTTTAACCTTGATTGTTTGACTCACTAATGTGCTGTACAATTAGTCATTAGCGCCACTTTTCACCGTCTCGTTAGTATAATGAGAGGAGCATCACAGTCAGCGATGTAACATCCGATTGTGCGTCAAAAAATAAATAAAAATAAAGATAAAAAAAGCATAAAACAAGCTGTTGCTGAAGAGTCGGGGGGCCAGAATGAAATATTTAAGGAGGAGAACAATTTTAGTTTATATTTGTATGGTTTTATTTCCGTTTTGTTGTATTTCCATTTTGTTGTTTTGTTCACTCAGAACTGGATATATAAAGTATGCTTTTCATGTTCTCCACCTTGAGGTGTTTATTCACCCCCCATTGTTGTTTTCGTTCCCCCACACTGTCTCTCCGATGGCTCCAGCCAAGTTCTGCACTTAAATTCACCCCAGTGAGATCGCGGCGGTGAGGATTTCAGACCGGGGGCGAATTTTTCCCCATAATAACCGAGCGTAGTCCAAGAAATACGTCGGGTAAACTCAAATATCTAGTGTCACTTTTATTTTTTAAATGTCATCTGCAACTTAACCTGCTTAGCCCAAACCTGTTTAGCCGTCAGGACGCCGGAGTCTACTCTTACTCCACGAGGCAAAAACGAAAAACACAGGAGCCACAAACCAATAGGAATTATTTGAACGCTTATGAAAAAGGATTGTTGTAAGGGGCGTTGGCCGAGTCTCACGCCGTAATAATCCTTCAAACCTCATGTGGCACTTGACATGCGGTGCGTTTGTTTCGTCAAGCTGCTAACGGGGGGGCCTTACTGGTTTTACATCCACCCACGCACGTAAACGGAGATGAACGGCTATCGAATGGGACGTCCATAATTCATGGATTGCCTCCCTCCCCTTTCTTTTTTAGTTTTTTTACTAAAACGTCGCATAATGGGTGGCTAAGTCCGTCACGCCCGTCTCGGCGGGCTGTTGAGTAGGCAGTCTGTCATCACAGCGCGGATTAACGTTGGGTTTCTCAGCATCGTCTACAATTTCAGGCACTTGGTTTTATTGGAAAGAAACTGACAGGGTATGAATAGTTTCCGTAAAAAGCACAAAATACCTTCAGTTTGAGTCTAGATGATATCCTGCAGAAACCCCCCCCCCCGAATACAGTGTCAAGTCCTCCACTCATACGTCCGTTATCCTCATAGCGACTCAAAGAAACGTTGAATTTGGGTTGAGGGGGTTCATTTTCATGTTGTCCGGTGACACTGTTGGCTGCTGTTGATTCAATCTAACCTCATTCACACCGGGTAGACTTATTAGGAGGACTTTTTGGTCATTTTTTAGTTCAGGCGGCGATGGCCCATTTCATTTTCTAATGGATAATATTGAATCCCTTTTTGCGTGTTGAAATGGTCAACAAGCGCCCAGCTCCCCTTTACTCTTGCAATGTGTTTAATAGCCCCGCCACAACTTTTGTAAGTGTGTCATATTGCAGTCCTCAGGCCCAGTCCCAATGCAGTGGAACAGCCAATTTAAGTGCCAAATATGTATTCAAATTGATTAATTATTAACAGAAAAATGCTATATGTAAGCCACTGAATGTCGAGGGATAAAAACTTGTTTTGCCTAGTTGCCTTTTGGTTCATAAATGTAACAAAGACAGTCTGCTTTGGTGTCATACTATAGTTATACATATGATAGCTGTTATTTAAAAACCTGATTCTAATATCTCTCCCAGGCACCCACACAAAAGGTGAAAGGCTGTTGTTTCAATGATAGTAATTATTGAATTGGTACTGTATTTTTGCTATGTATATACTGTAGTTTAATACTGTAGAATATGAACTATAAAACATTTTTTTTCTTCAAAGAAGAAAAAAAACAAACATCTTTTTTATGATTGTTTAAAACACTACAGCAAATTTCTATAGGAACGTGGACTTCATGTTGTTCTTTACTTTTCTTATTTACTTGTATTTAAGGGAACTGACATTTTAAGGAAACATACACACACACAACTGGGTGTGTTTAAAACCAAAGGTGCTAGAGAATGTGTAAACATTAATGACCTCTGTGTGCTTCACCGTTGACAAAGGTTTCGTAATTCAATATGGAAACTGTCCCAGGCGTTGATGTGATGCTTGCTTTATTTTTATTTATTTTTTTGAAACATCATTGGCAGTATTATGTCACACATTTGCCATTGTATTTTGGTAATAAAGACTGGGAAATAGGAAGAAGAAAAAATGTGTTTGTTGCTTTCTGTTGTTTAAAAATGTGATGAAATAAAACCTGCACAGGAAGAAGACAATCAAAGTTTGGCAGAAACACTCCTTCAAAACAAGCTCTCCATATGAGTCAGAAAAACCCCTGAACCCCTCAATGGTCTGCTGTGCAGATCCTGACGACCGCACACACACGCACACACACGCACGCACACACGCACACACACACATTGAGCTGATTGTTTTGTTCCAGATTGTAGACCTATCTGTGAGTGTTGTGAGATAAACATGCTCATGTAGAGGGGGAAGGAGAGCTAAGTCTTGAATTTTTAAAACCATAGTTTCAATCTTGTGTTGCATCACCACAATTATTTCTCTCCAAACCCATACCGACCCTCCTGCTACTTGACTCATGGTCCGCATTTCTACAGGTCCAGTCCAGAAGACGTGGTCCACAATATAGCCGAGACCATTACACAGAGAGAGATGGAGAGTGTGTTTGAAGTGTTTGGGTGTGTTTCTGTGAGGCATACAGACAGTACCACCCCCGGGTAGAAAACACATTGTGTGTATTTATTAATGTTGTGAAGCTGTAGGGTTTGTGTTGGGTTGGTGGAGCTGAATAGCAATAAGAAGATATCCCAAGGCTTTTTCCTGGGCTCTGTTCTGGCTGGATCTACTACAAGGTCTAAGGATTTATATAGTTACTTTATTTGTGAGTAATATATATATATTTATAATTACTCACCTCTTTTACAAAACATTCCCAACTAAAATAATCACTTGGTCTGGGTTGGCCGGTGCAATGCATCATTATTTCCACCTCTCCAAATTCGTCCGTCTCCAGGATTTGTTTTATTATGGCAGCTGGGTATATTGTCTTACAATGACGCCCCTTAAGGTCCCCTTGAACCTCTTAAAAACTCCTTAAACTTAAAACTAGATGGATGATAATTGAAAACCGTATCCTTTGCAAAGGGCGAAACAGTCAGTCACACATTGGGGGGGGGGGGGGGGGGGGGCAATCGGGTTTGGGAGTGAGGACTTTGAGTCACCAATGTCAGTACAGCTGAAGCCACACAGAGAGGCACTTAAACATTCAGTTGTATAAGAGACCAGGCACTCTAACTTTATCCGCTAAGTCAGATCACTGGACGTTAGGCTGAAATATTGGTGGGGGGGGGGACAGCTCTTACTTTGAACATTGGTGGGACATGTCCCCCCCCCCAGTCCCCCATCCCAAATTTCGCCCATCCTTTTGCTCATTCCTCTCTTCCCACCAGATAATAATACAGCGCATGTTTGTCGTGAGGAGAGAAAAGCCTGTTCTCTATTCTTATCTCTCTCCTTAAGGCCTACTAATATTTAACCGGTTCAAGGCCGACTAATAATTAACCTGTTTGACGTGGGGCATTAAGTGCAAGTGTTTGTTTTGCTCCAACCTCAACCCTTGCCCTCTCTCAGAATGACGTCCGTTTGCAATGGTAGGATTTTCCTGAGGTCCATTGAGCGCACGAACCGCTCAGGTTAAAGCACAGCTTTTCTTCTGCGCTCCGGAAAATAAAACCTATTGAATTATACACTTGTCGGCTGTTTCCAAAGCAGACAAGAAGTTATATAATTAATGTGGCCTTTTGTAACTGTAATATAAAGCACTGACCACCACTCAGACCCTTAAGGGCTTTGGCGATGCACCACTCTCGTCTCAGGGACCGAATAAATAAACACCTACAGAAATACCAGAAAATATCACAAAACACAACTTTTCACACATGTACAACAGCGCCTCCACACCCACAAATTATTATAATGTGTGTGTGTGTTGGGGGGGGGGGGGGGGGGGTGGCGGTGGGTTTGGGGGGAGTATGTGACTCCTAATCCGTTCATATTACACCATAGCAGTCCTGGCCTCATCTGACTGCTGCTCTAAAGAAAAAGTATAATCTCTTGCCTTTTTCATCCATTTACAAGATCAACTCTTCTACCTTTTAAACCGTTTAACGGGGACACCATGAAAGTAGAGCCGAGGAGGGAGGAGAAATGGGGGGGAGTGGGGGGCGGCGATGCAATGAGGCGAAGCTGGAAAAGAGGGCATTTGAGCCAATAAAAATGTTAAAAAAAAAATTAAAAAAAAGAAGAAGAGGGAGCTTTCTATTGAATCCCAACATTGATTTGTGGGAATCTTTCTTTTGGTGGTTAACTCCCCGGTTCCTGTATATATAAGCCTTACTTTGTGTCGTCCAGTTCAACAGAATACAAAAAACACATTTTGTGTTTGCTGAAGACTTGCGAGACTGGGCTTACTGGGAGAGGCTTATCTGTAATGGTGCCCAACATCGGGCTGAGGGTCTGAGTGTGTGTGTGTGTGTGTTTGAGATTGATTTCTGTGGTGCACCCATGTGTGTCCAGCACGTTCATGTGTGCGTATGTGTTTAAGTTAAGTTTGTTTATATATGCAAATCTATGCATGTGTGTGTGTGTGTGTTTGTATGGTTGCGATTGTGGGTTAGTATGCACGTGTGTGTGCGTGCGTGCTGTGTATGTTTTTTTATGTTACTATATGTGTGTTTGTGTGCGCATGTATATTTGTATATTTGTTAGTGTGTGTGTGTGTGTGTGTGTGTGTGTGTGTGTGTGTGTATGTAAGTGTGTGTGTGTGTGTGTGTGTGTTGGAAGTAGGGGGCTCCATGGAAAGCAAAGAGAATAAACAGGGATGACCACCATTAAACATTCATACGGTCCTTCCCCGATAATCCGTCTTTCAAACAAGAGTCCTGCCAATTTATTTCCTTCAATCTCTTTGATGATCCTCAGGCCTTTCATGTCGCCTCTTTTGCACCACAGTCTTCTCTGCGCTCGATGCCGCGAGCTGTAGGCTCCAGTGTACAGCGGTCCGGACCCGGGGGGAGGGGGGGGGGGGGGAGGGCCCACAGGCAGCATGGTGCAGATCCATGTTCACCCATGACTTATTGAAATCCTTTCTTTATTTATTTCCATCCAGAAATGATATTTAAAACACACACACACACACACACACACACAAATAACCATGTTTCAGCAGAAGAATAACACAACGGGTTGTATAATGCACTTGGGCTTCATTAATGAGATATCGGCCTACAGCCAGATCAAAAAGAATTGTGCTGGTGTCTGTGTGAGCTTACAAGAGTGTGTGTGTGTGTGTGTGTGTGTGTGTATGTTAAGTGGTATGTGTGCGTGAAACCAGAAGGAGTTAAGTGTGGTGCTATAGGCTCACTGGATTTTACTTTCCTTTGTAGGCTACACATACGCCCACATCGTAATTTCACTCAACAGTTGTTGTTGTGTTTTTTTCCCCCCAGATAACCGGCTCTAATGAAAAATGCAATAGCATTTTCACAATCTGTGTTTGTATTTCGATTGTGACCGAATCAAGTTGTCATTTCATATTTCTTACAAAGAAACATTTTTTTTTTTTCCCACAGTCTTCAATATTCAAACCGGGGAGTTCTTCAATATGACACAACACAACTAAAGATTTACTAACTGGATAACTTTGGAATCGGTTTATTGTTATTGATATACATAAGATGCTGGATGTTGTTGTCTGTAATAAAGTTTGTGTGTGTGTGTGTGTGTGTGTATGTGTGTGTGCGTGTGTGTGTAAAGGCCCTTCTCTTTAAAGCATTTTCTAACTGCTGTGGACCAAAATTTGACCGCAGATTGATCACATGTTGGCTCTGAACATTCGCTAGATAAGACACCCATGTAACATTTAATGAATGTGGAATGGTAACGAGACGGGAAAATCACCGCATTAGTATCAGTAAAGTATCCAACTACTACTACTTCAAAGCACAAAAAAATGTGTTGTCTCTTGTGAACAACAGTTGAGCTTTTTTTCTTCATAACTTTCCAAAGCAAACAACCACTTTTATCTCCGTAGCCGTAGGCCAATGTTACTCAAAAGCTTATTTACTTAGTTTCTGGATGAGGATATTTCTATCATTGCTGGATTTACAAAACATAATGTCATGATGATGAAAAAGTAGCTTTAGTAGTTATATATATATATATATATATATATATATATATCAAGTTGAGTACCATGCTCAATATAAGTTGCTGTTGCTCTGCAGACCAAATGGACCGCCTCAACCCGTCCAACACGTTCACCCTTCACCCTCCACACACAGCCTGGATGACAACCCCCACCCCACCGGCGCTGTCCCTGTGGTGGTGGTGGTGGTGGTGGTGATGGTGGTGCTGGTGGTGATGATGATCGTGGTGGTGGTGGTAATGATGGTGCCACCACCATCACCTCCACCACCATCCCCACCACCCTCACCATCATCCCCACCACCACCGACATCACCACCACCGTGGTGGTGATGTCGGTGGTGGTGATGTTGACGGTGGTTGTCATGGTGACGATGGTGGTGGTGGCGGTGGTGATGGTGGTGGTGGTCCCCCTCCACGCACCCCTGGCTCCCGCGGTGCTGACACACAGACACATGTGGCAGGGCGCCGCTATTGCACGCGTCCCCTCCGGGGAGTGGGGGTGGGGGATCATCCCACCTCACTCCCCCACCGACATTAAGCCGTGCAAACAAAGCCCGTTCCGTTTTGCACTCGCTTACCACATCACCACCACCATCACCACCACCATCAGTAGCAGCAGCAGCAGCGGATGGTGGACCACGCTACTACAACTCCCGACTGCGCATGCGCGGGAGTATATCTCCGAGAGGAGGAGAGGCAGGCGGAGTGAGAGAGAGAGAGAGCAAAAAAAAAAGAGAAAGAGAGAGAGAGAGAGAGAGAGGGGGGAGACCATTGGATCAGCCATCCCCACCATCGCCGCCGCCGCCACCACTTACATGTAAGTCAGTGGGCGCCGTGTTGTTGTGTCGTCGTGCCGCGGGACGCCGTCTGGGACGGGAGGCTCCGCGCGGCCGGGAGGGCGGAGAGACGGGATCCGGGATCCCACGTCCGTCTGGCGGCGGCGTGGCCAGGAAAAGCCGATGCCGCCGGCAGGGCCCTCCTCCTCCCTCCTCCTCCTCCCTCCCTCCCTCCCTCCTCATCCTCCTCCTGCTGCTCCTCCTCCTCCTCTCTCATCCACCCTCCTCCTCTCTCATCCCCCCTCCTCCTCCTCCTTCTCCTCCTCCCTCCTCCCTCCTTCTCCTCCTCCCTCCTCCTTCTCATCCTTCCTCCTTCTGCCTCCCGCCTCCCACCTCCCACCTCCTCCTCCTCCTCCTCCTCCTCCTCCCTCCTCCTTCTCCGAGTGGATGCGATGCAATGGGAGATGTGGGAATGAATGGTTTGCATGGTGTAACGCTTGCAGACTGTCTGCAGATCGGTGTGTGGGCTGTGCCCCCCCGCGTCAGTACATCACATCATCATCATCACCATCACCATCACCCCCATCACCATCACCCCCCATCATCATCATCATCATCATCATCATCATCATCATCAACACCACCATCATCATCATCATTGTCATTGCCCTCCTCATTGTTACTTGTCTGCATCAACAGCTGTGTGCCTGCCTGTCTGCCTGCCTGTCTGCCTGCCTGCTGGTGTTCAGGAGAGGACAGCCGTTGTTGGCCGGTGAATGGGGGGGGGGGGGGTCCTCTGTCCCCAGGCCGACTATAGGTCTGCAGCACAAGGGGGGGGGGGGGGGGGGGGGGGACGTGGCGTGGCAGGCAGTGGCGTGCCGGGTTTGTGTGTGTAATACCGTGTGTGTTTGTTACTACTACTACTACTGCTGCTGCTGCTGTTACTACGACGATATTGAGAGTTGAACCCTGAACCCCTGAATGACACGGGAGTCCCCATCCCAGCCCGCCCTGCCCGCCACTGCATGCGTGCGTGCGTGCGTGCAACGGCATGCGTGCAACTGCATGCGTGTGTGCGTGCAACGGCAGCAACAGTAACCAACATTGAAGCGTCCCTTTCTGTTTCTGTTATGCCTGTGATAACTGTGCGTTGCGGTGTGTGTATATGTCACGAACACGCGTCTGAAATGCGCGCATCGCCGTTGCGTTTGCAGATCTCCTGTGTACGGCCCCCGGCGAGCGCAGGAGATGGCCCTGCGTCAGAGGAAGGGCAGCAGGGGCAAGGACCCCCCGCTGGGATCGGACCCGGGGAAACCGCCGAAGACCAGCTGCTGTACGGACCATCACACAGACAGCAGACTGCATGGTGAGTGAGCCGCTCCGCCACGCTGAGCGGCGGCGACTTGAAGCCACGTGCTTATTGTGTGTGTGTTGATATAATGATGAACTGGAGAGGAATTATGGATCTGTGTATATCTGCCTGTTTTTTGCCTTTGCTAGTGTATTATATATCGTATTGCTATAGTAGATGGCAATATGATATATAGATATATTAGGTTACACGGGTACTTTATTCGTAACATATTATTGTAGGCCTGTTGTATTTTATCGAATAGGCTGACTGGATTTGTATTCGATTTCTTTGTCGGTTTTGAAAACAAACCAAAAAATGGAATACGAAATATGCATTTGCAGTGGACAATACAATACACATCAGCATCAACAATAAAGTCAAACACCACCATAATTAAAGAATTAGAGGGTTGGATCGTAGATGATGCTGAGGAGGACGTGAACATGGAAGCAGCGGTCGCATGAAAGTGGGCAGCTGCGGTCTTGCTGTGAGCAGAGGTTCATACGCCTTGACCCGCTGTCAAAAACCACTCCTACGTACGAGTATAGGGTCCAAATCAGCATCCTGACAGTCCCTTGCAGCATTTTCGAAGGCAACTTTGAACGTTACACGTTTATCAAAGGAGTCTGCTGTAAAGCATTCGATCGTTGGTTTTCCAGGGGTACAGTCAGCACATTTCACTGTTCACTGTAAATTGTTCTCGGCCTAAATCCTCGATGTTGCTTGGGCCAAAGCACTATACTTCAGATTCTTGAAAGGGCTAAAAACTGTGATTTCTCTGCACATAAAAAACAAGGATAAAATACAGCACTGCTCGCTAAAAGACAGTGTTATACTCACAAAGCACAGAGTGCATCATGATGTACCGCACACAGGACGCCATCACTGTACCAACGGCAGCATGTGGCCAACGTATTGTTGGATAACATGGATGAGATTCATATCAAACTTCACGACTACTGTACACTATTTGTGCTCCAAGAGCATAATTGGAAAGTGGCATATGAAAACTGTCATGATATATACAATACATTATAGCTGTTATGACATTTACAATAGCTGTTATGATAGCTGCTATGGTATATACAATATAGCTGTTATGATACAGTATAAGATAGCTATATATATGTACATATGATAGCTGTTATGGTATGATAATGTGCTATATGACAACTCTGCTTCCAGGTGATTGGTCATGGGGGGCCATCGTCTGGACCTCCATTGGCTGGTCTGTGTCCGTGGGGCTGGGTCTGCTGAGCTGCATCTACGTGGCCACGCTGCACGAGAACGACCTGTGGTTCTCAAACATCAAGGTGTGTGTGTGTGTGTGTGTGCATGTGTGTATGTGTGTGTGTGTGTGTGTGTGTGTGTGTGTGTGCATGTGTGTGTGTGTGTGTGTGTGTGTGTGTGTGGGTTCTCTAAATTTTTAATGTGAAGCACATAACGCTAGTTAGTATGTTAGATTAAAGCCAGGAGTTTGGCAAGCCTTTTCTAAACTTGTTGATTTACTAAAATGCAGAGTTTGAATCGGTTTTGAACAGTTAGTCCATTACATTAGTGATTCCTTAGTCTCACAAATCAGACTTTATGTTCATATCCAAAGTCTGATGGCCGACGAGCACATATAATGCAGAACTGATCACAACACATACGGTGGCAGCGCTAGTCGGTTGCGCTGCGTAATTAGGATGCAGTTTAATCTTGGATACATACACCCCAGATGCATCTGAACTTTCTGTCACAGTATGCAGTGTGCTTTATGTGTTGGTTGGTGGCCGCATGGTTTCACTGTTTGATGGATAAAAAGTAATACAATGAAACACATTTAACAATCCAAAGAAAACTTGTTTACACCTACGCATGTTGACTATTGACAAGTTAGATCATGGTATAAGAATGCCTGCTGTGGTTTCTACCAAAGGTTTTGATATACAGCAAAGACTCGGACATGTGTTTTCTTCCCTTTGAACTTGTATGTTGTATAGCACCTTTCATACAGAAAAAATGCAAGCAGAATGTGCCTGACAGTATGGCATTAAAAACAAGACACAAGAGAAAGGCAAAAAAAAATGAGTTCATCAAAAATAGAATACAAGATACAATAAAAAAAGGAGGCAGAGAAATAAAAGTATTAAAAATGCTAATAAAAAGAGATTAAAAAACCCCAACAACAAGTAGTTCTTCAGTTGATTCTTCAAAACGTCAACAGCTTCAACAGATGGGGTGCTGATCTAAGGAATTGGCCGTATGCCTATAGCACTGATTGAGATCACGGATGCAGAGATATACTGATGTGGAAAGCTTTTTTTTCCTAATGGCTTCAATATGAAAGGCTTCCATCAATCCTTTGGACATTCGTACCAATTGCTCTGCTCTTGATACGGAGCGAAAGTGTATTACTACAGGGAGTACTCCAACTTCGCCGACCCGAATCAATTTTCCAGAAAGGCCTGAGAAACACATTAGCGTTGTGAAATGTAATACTTTTTTTTTTCCTTTTTTTTTCTCGCCCGGACACTCGTTTTAACAAGAATGTCTTTCGACGATAGGCTCTATTAAAGATGTTGATAACTTCCTAAATGTACCGTTGCTCGGTGGTGGTCAGTCTGTGGTGTCCGTTCGGGGGGCTTCCTGTCGGCCTGTAATGATGATTCAGCATGCGGCGCCCCTGGCAGATGGCGTGATCCCTCTTGAAAGTCCGGCACCGGTGTGCTAGCGATAGTAACACACAGCTCATTTCGGATCACTTAGTCAGAGCAAAGCACCCTAGTGGGGATCACGAAAACTCGGGGAAAAGAAAATTGAGTTCCTCGAAGCGGTTGCCATGTCAACAGCCATGGCAACGACGGCGCTCCGTGTTACGGGCGGTACGATAGCGGTCGTGCGTTTTTCCTAGGATGTGGCTAATCCGGCGCAGTGGGTCGAGTTTTTCCCGTGTCCCCTGTATGATTTCATGTCTGCAACGGCGCAGACATGACAAGAGAAGTAAACAAGGAGTACAATCGGCTCAGGTACCCTTGAGGAGTGTATCTCATCTGCCTGTGGTAAATTCACTGCCTTGGCAGCCTTGTCTGCCTACATTAATATGCAATTTGGCCTCATCTGATGCACAGTCCATCTGTGCCAGGGGGAAGGGGGGGCTGGTGGGGG
Source organism: Merluccius polli (assembly GCA_030340625.1). Classification (NCBI taxonomy): domain Eukaryota; kingdom Metazoa; phylum Chordata; class Actinopteri; order Gadiformes; family Merlucciidae; genus Merluccius; species Merluccius polli. The sequence goes on along the minus strand of JAOPHQ010002724.1, from coordinate 14,931 downwards.
GGGGGGGGTGGGAATAAAAATGCCAGCGTGACTTACAGCGAGACACATAGAAACTCAACACCCAGTGAATTGAATGGGATCACGTGTTGACGTCTCATGTTGCCTTGTATAGTGTGTGTGTACATGCGTGTGTGTGCGTGTGCCAGTGCATATTGAAGAGGCGGACAGATGTTCTCATTTATGGGGTCACTTTACAAGCCCGGCAAACATTTCTCCTGAATTCACGGTTTGAAAAAAACACGGGGCGCATGAACATGGAGGAATCTCATGGGGAACTTACATCATTTAGCATTTTTCTGTGTGTGCGTGTGTGTGTGTGTGTGTGTGTGTGTGTGTGTGTTAGTTGGGAAAAAAAGACAAAAGTGAAAGAGAGGCAGTGCCGCGCTCCTCTTCAATAAGTTAATACCGAGCCGCTGTATAAGCTTGTATCGCACTACAGATACATGCAGACTTTTCCACTTTACAATGAACTACTTTTTTCAGTCGGAGCTGACCCTCCCTTGAACCCGTCCACTTCTTCTCTCTCCGTTTCTCCGGCTTGAGATGATGCGTGGTGTATTTCTCCTTCCTGTCTCATCCTGTTCCTCTTTCAGTTTTCTTTTTCCTCTTTTGTTTTTTGTTACTTTTGTTTTTTTGAGTTCACTTTCTTTTCTTCTGTCATGGCCAGGAGGACCTTAACCTCGTCCTCGCTACGCGTGTCTCCGGTACACGCACACACACACACACACACGTACACACACACACACGTACACGCACGTACGAAAACACACACACACACACACACACACACACAGAAGCAGTGTTATGTTCAGAAGGAGGGGAGTCTTCGAGGAGTCATTGCTGTTTCCTCGCCGAGGTGTCCATGGTTTCTGTGTTTTTTTAACTGACACTGACCGTTTTTTTTTTGTGTGCAAGGGAACATTTGAATTTTAGACCACCTACTTATAGTAATTATTATTGCTCCAATTTCCCTCCCACCTCTCTCTCTCTCTCTCTGTCTCTCTCTCTCTCTCTCTCTCTCTCTCTCCCTCTCTCTCTTAGACAGGGACATGCCCTCCTGGCTCTTCCACCCCACCCCAGGGGTGGGGGTGGAAGAGCTGTTTGTAGTTGGTTTCATAGTGAGACAGCCGGGGGGTCACAGGCTCAACCGCCTCTCTAAATTCATCTGCTATGAGGTCACAGTCGACGCCGGTTGCAGCACCCAGCACACTCTGTTGTTTTGCACGCAATGCTCTCAAATCCAATGAATTGAGAGAGAGAGGGAGGGAGAGAGAGAGGGAGTGAGGGGGGGGGGGGGGGGCAGGGGAGAGAAAGTGCAGCGTCACAGCCATAAAGTCTCTTACGAATGCTCCCAACATTTTCCCCTCTATTTTCCAACCGTCCTCCCCCCTCTCTCTCTTTCTCCACCTCCTTTTCTTCTTCCTCTGTGTGTGTGTGTGTGTGTGTGTGTGTGTGTGTGTGTGTGTGTGTGTGTGTGTGTGTGTGTGTGTGTGTGTGTGTGTGTGTGTGTGTGTGTGTGTGTGTGTGTGTGTGTGTGTGTGTGTGTGCGTGTGTGTGTGTGTGTTTGTAGCTCAGCAGAGAGGTCACCAGTCGTCGACTGACTCACTCCCTCGGATTTCTTCTTCCTCTTCTTCTTATTCTGTCCTCCTCCTCCGGCCGGCTGGCTGCTCTGTAGCTATCCACAACCTTATCCTTATCCTCCTCCAGACCCCAGCTGGGTCCACCCGACCCCCCCAAACCCCCCCCCCCCCCCAACACCTCCCGGATGGTTGCATGTTGTGAAGCACGGCATAGTTTCGTCGTTCCCGTGTTTTACTGCTGCTCCGCTCCTAGCTTGTCCTAGCTTGGCAGAAGGAGGCCCTGGGCTCTGGGATTCTGAGACGGATTGAACGGACTTGGGATTGAAGGTACAACAAGGGCGACGACGACGCAGCACCTTGTTTCTAAACTTCTGATCATCCGATCAGAGTGAGAGACAGAGCGAGAGAGAGAGAGAGAGAGGGGAGATGAGTGGAGAGAGACCACTGGCAGCTGAGGGGGAAGGCACAGACGTGTCCGACAAGAGTTGTGCGGTTTTGACAGAAGTCGACAAGCCGGCCAAAACAATGAGCCATGAGGAGAGCTTTTCTTCAAAGGAGCATATTGTTGACCTTGGTTTGGAGGACATTTTAGCCATCTCATCAGAGGTTTTTTGGCTCAGGCACACTCAAAGGGAAGAGTGAGAAGGAAACTCGCTTCTGTTTTGTCCTGGAGAGAGCTGCAGTTTTCAGTTTTTTTGGCACGGCGCACAGAGTCATTTAAAATGGCTTGCTGATTCATTTGGATCGACTTGAGAACCAGAAAATACAGCGGGGAGAAAAAAAAAAACTAAACAAGAACGCCGTAACGCGTCCGCAGTTCAGTGCTGCTGGGAATGAGTTTGGAGCGTGCCGCACGTTTCCCTTGATGCTGCTCCCCGGATGGCAGTCTGTCGATAGTCCGCCGCGCGTCCGGCCCATGGGGCTTCGCAAGAGAGTCAAGCCGCGCCAGCCGCAGACGTGCGCTTCACGTGGCGAGCTAGCCGCCGGCGGGCGCCCTTCTAATGCGGCGGGGGCGGCAGCGGCGGCGGCTGCGGAGGTGGCGGTCGGCGGCGACGGGGTCGAGCGCTGTGCGGCAAAGAGGCACACACATATCCCCTCCACAGGGGGGAGCCGGAGATGGCCCCGGGGTCGGCTCCGGCTCCGGCTCAGGCATTACATCCAGGTGGCCATGCCGACCGCGCTCTGTTTCCATGGCAGCAGGGCTCACACTCGCCGTTGGGTTGGCATTGGCTCAGGCGTGGTGCGTTAACTCCATCCACGAGAACCTGCTGTGGTTCTCCAAATTAATGGTAGGAGCCTGGGTGGCTGCGCGCGTGCAAGTTTGACTCACGCTTCTCTCTGTGTGCTATGAAAGTGAATTATGATGTGCATGGGTATATGGGGACCGTTTTTCTTTCAAGGGCATCATCAGGTATCTACTGTGCAACACATTATGGCTAACGACCGAACCGCAATGCAGGAGATATCGACGCAGTGGACCGTTGCGACCGGGCAGTCGATATATCCGTTCCGCCGTAAGACGTGTGCAAATTGAATCATGAAGTGGATAACTTTAAGGGAAATTAACATACATTATTTGCGGGAAAAGATCGACTGCGTGATTATTATTTTACCACGTCGTGTTTTCTAATGTTCAGTGAATTTGTCTTAATTTGTCTATTTTACTCTTTCGGATAAAACGCCAACAATTCACGGCCAACAGGCTCACCCAGAGGCAAGATTATACACACGCACGCGCGCGCACGCACGCACGCACACGCACACACACATTATTATTTTTTTATACGCAATTGTTTAGGATTTTCATGCCGCTCCCCTCATTGTGAACACCATGCATATTTCAGTTCATAGTCTGGCCAAGGTGTCCGTTTTCCATATGAATAGGCGCCGCGTCTTTCATCCTAAGTGAATTTCCCCCTTATTTATTCCTTGGCTCACACCACACCGCTCCCCCCAATTCTTTCAATTCTTTCTGTTCTCTCTCCTCTCTCAGGAGGTGGAGCGCGAGATCTCCTTCCGGACCGAGTGCGGACTGTACTACTCTTACTACAAGCAGATGTTGCAAGCACCGTCCATCGGACAAGGTACACCGAGCCGGTCAGAGAGAGAGAGAGCCTGGCCCGCTTCCTGGAAACGACATGATCGCAACGATCGCTGAGCGCCGTCTCAAGCCCAGGCCCCTCCGTGAAAGCGAACAAAACTCCCAAAGTAACAGGGTCCTATCCCAGGCATCATTTTTCCACGTAGATGTAGTCGTGCCAGGGAGAGTCGGCAATGCGAACGGTTTGGACTCTCGTCCGGTTCCCTCTCCCTCTCCCCTCTCCTCTCTCCCTCTCCCCTCTCCCCTCTCCTCTCTCTCACTTTCTGTATCTTTCCTTGTCAGTTTTTTTTATTTTTTTCTCTTTTGTGTTTGCCTCTTCTCTTTTCAAGCGGAAAAACAGTTTGTTGCAGTGTGCGCAGCCATGGAAACTAACATACTTGGGTCAAACAGTTTGAGAAAAAAAAAAGAAAAAAAGGAAAAGGAGGATGGACGTTAAGAGGGAAGAAATCGCCGTCTAAACGCATCAAGTGATGAATCTATTTTTCATGGTAGGATCTCGGCGGATCCGGTTTCAAAGCGCGGGTTTACAAAAGAAAACGCCCGGGGCCGTTTACCGGGACCGCCGCTCGCGTGCGCTGGAGAAGCGCCGCCGATGTTTTGCATGGCGCAGCCTAGCCCGGAGCGGCGAGCCCCCCCCAGCTTTTTTCTTTTCTGTTGAAATTGCAGCAATGTCTACTGCACTTAGTTAGCATCAACCCCCGTGGCGTTGCCCTGATGCCGTTCATAAGGACTATGATATTGTTAGGCCTACTAATAACGTTAAAGTCAGACGAGGAGCCGCGCACAAGAGGCTTCAATGGCGTGCAGCGGTGCGATAATGGGGCACTTTTGAAAATAATTGCTGCATTATTACCCCTTTTCGAAATCGTGTGAAGACACATGGCATTCGTATCGTATGGTATCGAATAGTAACAATCATCACCATTGTTATTTGTATCGGCGTGTCGTCAGTGTCCGACATTAACACCGGCCACCGGCCAACGGCTGATAGATTTGACCATTCGGCAGGTAAAAAACACAATGCAGGGTTACATTAAAACAATCGCTTGGCCGGTAGATCTTGCCACTCCGGCAGGTAAAAAGTAAGTACATTTTGGACCCTGCTGCGTGACAGCTTGGGTAACGTGAATCTAGTTTTGGTTCACTTGTTTTTGCGTCGAAACCCCAAAATAGGTGAACGCCATCTAGATTTGTGTATCATCTGACATTAGATGCAACACCACCTGAACAGAGGTGTTATGAACATGCTACTGCGATAATTGCACCACAAATGGAAATTGCCTAGCATTTAAGAGTATATTTACTCATTACTTTCACTTTCAACGGACTAGCCTGTAGTCATGATTGCCTTTTATTTTTAAAACTCATTACGAGTCAATTTTCATTTTAACATTTTACAATGACTTCCTCTTACATAACCTTTTGTGTCTGCTTTGCTTTTTTTTCTTCCTCTTTTTTTCCCATCAGCATTACTACTATTGCAGTACTGTTGCACTCCTGACCGTCTCTGGAAGGAGAGATCCCTCTTCTGTTTCTTTTCAAGGTTTTTTCCCTCTGGGTTTTGGGGGAAGTTTTTTCTTGCCCATTCGAGGGATTATATTAGGGTTAGGGGGATGTCGTATCGTGTGCGCCTGTGAAGCCCTTTGATACCGCAACCGTGATTTTACTTGACTCAACCCCTACCTGTCAGTCCTCCCGTTTTTTCCCGGGATTCTCCCATATTTTACCCGTAATGGCTCCCACCGCTCTCTGTTTTCATGTATGTAATGCAGGGATGTTCACAGCATTTCACTTTCAACCAGGTGTCTGATTCTGGCCGCCTAATTATAGTCACTCACTTTATGTAGGAACTATTTCACCCAATCCTTGTTGCACTCATATTTTAAAGCAAGTGGTTGCTAAGTGGTGATTTTAGGACTCAATGTGTGCACCCTTGTCTAAATGTAAGGGGTATGTGGACAGTGGTAGGGGCGGGACACCCGAAAATGTCCCTTATTTTTCAAATTGCGAAGTTGATAGCTATGACTTAACCCTGCTGATATTCTGAATTGTGCGAACCTCATGTTTATTCTTTAGTAAGTAGCCGTGTAATAAGCGGTCATTATTGTCATTATTGCGAAAAAGGAAGCCCTTCAGGGTAATTCCTGCACCACCCTCTCTGGGTTTATTTAGCAGTAATGACCGGCACCGGTACATTATCCCTTATGCGTGTATGTGTGTGTGTGTGTGTGTGTGTCCACAGGGCTCTGGGATCTGGTCCATGACAACCTGACGGAGTCCAAGAGGACCATCAACCTGCTGCAGAGGATGAACATCTACCAGGAGGTCTTCCTCAGTGTGCTCTACAGAGTGCTGCCCATACAGGTAACACATGGGGGGATATCAATACCATGACAACAACTACAATACCCCAGACAAAACTACCATACAATACCATACTCAAATAAACACTGCTGTTATTAAAACTAAACTACTATGTTACAATGCTACACTACAATAAAATCTACAATACACGCTAACAAATTTGATAAAAAAACTACAACAATTACTACAAAACTACAATACTATACTACAATAACTCTGATAATACAAATTATGAATACATCATTGTTTAAATAATTAGTAGTTCTAATTAGTAGTAGAATTGGCATCAGTTAATAATATAATAATGATTAATTTAATCCGTATTCAAAATTGTGGGAGAAAAAATCTTGCTGTCCTTAGTGTTCAGATAACCATGCATGTGCCCAAGCATTAGTGTTAAAATCGAGCACCGAGGCACCTTTAATAGAAAAAAAACGAAACAATGAACCTGCGGCTTTTTTGACACGGTGACATTTTGGCGTTTTTCAAGTTCGGACCGCGCCAGTGTGGCGCCGCGAGACAGCGAAAGGTTCCTCCATCAGCAGATCAATTAAATGAGCAGAAGATACTTAGAGCGGCCGGAGAGCCGAGGGGCTCGACAAGTTGTATGTCTGTCGGTGGAAATGCCAGCGTGAACCCCCCCCCCGTAAATGTCACCGGCAGTGCCTCTGAGATGGCAGGGTGTCAGTCACTCACATGCACTACACAGGCGGGAAGTGAGTGTGTGTGGGTGGGGAGTTTTAGCCGGTGGTGCCCCGGTGAAATCACAGGCAGACCCTTTGTGTTAAAACCGTTCTAAAATGTTTTACTCAATTTGATTTAATGATCTGTCTGGGTATTTGATGAATGTTTTCTGCACGGTGACCATCAAACTCAATGAATTGAGTACTGTGTGTGTGTGTGTGTGTGTGTGTGTGTGTGTGTGTGTGTGTGTGTGTGTGTGTGTGTGTGTGTGTGTGTGTGTGTGTGTGTGTGTGTGTGTGTGTGTGTGTGTGCGTGCGTGCGTGTGTGTGTGCGTGTGTTGCAGGCATACCTGGAACCTATCTATTTCTACATCTACACAGTGTTCTCGCTCCAAGCGGTGTATGTGATCGCCATCTATCTGACTGCCTGGCTGCTCTCTGGCACTTGGCTGGCCGGAGGCCTGGCTGCTGTGTGGTACATCCTCAACAGGTGAGGAATTCCCTGGCTGGATTTTTATTAAGATAATGAAAGCCATAATCCAAATATACCAAATTAACGGTTTAAAAAAAATACCGAAGCATCTACAAAATGGCCCTCCTGCTTTTTTCGTCGTTCTATTTTCTTTTCAGAAACAAGGAATACAAATTACAGTTGTAATTGTACATAATTGTAGAATTTTTAAATTAAAATTTAATTACCACACAGACCGAAAAACGTGTTTGGTCAGATATCCAATAGATCGCTTGTTATTGCCCTCACCTAGGGTGGACACCACGCGAGTGGAGTTCACCATTTCCCTCAGAGAGAACTGGTCCATGCCCTTCCTGGCCCTGCAGGTCGCTGCCATCACCTGCTACCTTAGGCCACAGCTTTCAGCATTACAGCAGGTATGCACACTATCCCTGTGTCTTGCATCCTCTCTCGCTCTCGCTCTCGCTCTCTCTCTCTCACTCTCACACACACCCACACACACATTTGATCAATGTCAATTGACTCAGGCTTCCTAAATAATGGGCCGCTCAATAAGGGTCCACCTTGTAGTGTCACAGGGGAACAGCCTACTGACTGGTGCTGACTAGAGCTGGGTAATGACTTTTATGAGCATTTTTGTGTGTGTGTGTGTGTGTGTGTGGTACACAATTCTTCAGTAGCAGTAATACTATATTTGCTCCACTGCCTTCATGATTTCAGGAAATGTAACTGTTGTGTCTTCTTTTTGTGTGTGTGTGTGTCGTGAGTATGTGTGTGCGAGTGTGTGCATGCGTGTGTGTGTGTGTGTGTGTGTGTGTGTGTGTGCATGTGCGCCTGTGTGTGTGTGTGTGTGTGTGTGTGTGTGTGTGTGTGCGTGTGCGTGTGTGTGTGTGTGCTTCCATGCGTGCATGCATGCGTGTGCGTGCGTGCGTGTGCGTGCGTGTGTGTGTCTGTGTGTGTGTGTGTTTGTGTGTATGCGTCTCCTCCCCAGCGAGTGATGGTGTGGCTGATGTTTGTGACCACCGTCTGCTTCTGCCTCACCTGGCAGTTCAACCAGTTCATCCTGCTGGTGCAGACCCTGGTCCTGTTCTCCCTGGATGCCCTGGACCTCATATCAGCCAGACAAGTACGGCAGACTCTCCTGTTATAGTTAAAGTGGCAATCTCGAAGATTTCCGCTGTGAAGGATCGCTGGGAAGCCATAGAAGCCATTAGGGGTGTCACGGTTCTCCAAATCCACGATTCAATTCGATTTTTGATTTGAAAAACGATTAAAAGACGATTACGTTTTTTGATGTTTATTTAGCTGTGTTTGTGGGGCTGTCATCAAGTGGCTCTTCTTTTTGTTTTTGTGTAAAAAAAAAAAAATCAGCACTGACAGCTATGCCATTGTTAGACTATCGAGTCTTGATGAGTAAAGATCAACAGATCATTGGTTTTATGTTATGTGTGATATAACCACTATATTTCTCTAGGAATATACCACACTAAGGTAACATTTAAATAATTTGTTTAAAATATAACAAAAACGTATTTCACCAAATTGGTAAAATAACTGCACAAAAACACAAAATCAAAAAGTAGAGCCACTAGATGACAGCCCCACAAACACAACACCCCACAACAAGCAAAAAAAAAAATTAAAAAATTGATGCTGTCGATCCTGTTCATTTAGATCGATTTCGATTTAAAATCGCAATCGTGAAACCCCTTTAAGCCATGGAAGTGAGGTCCAAAAACACAATTCAATGTCCAAAATCACAATGCAGTTACCGCCTATCGCCATAGGTGGCGCCAAATAGAACGAAACAGAAGTCGTCAGCTCGCCGCTTTAACAGGGCTGTGCCACATGCCTTGGCGCTTCCCTGCGCTGGGTGGGACTGTTTCCTTCCAGTGGGAAGGAGAGAAAACATCCTCAGCTGGTGTTTGGCAGACTGTCAAGAAAACATGATCGCACGGTTCCTCAGTCTGGGAACCCGATAAGACAGCTTGTTTTGGGGTTTTTTTGTAGCGGAAATTTGCTTAGTTTAAAAGTTTTCTACATTTAAAGTTTGCAGTCAATTTTTTATTCTGTTTTATTCTGTCGAAACGTTTTGCATAGAGACAGTGATTGCTGTTTAGTTGGAGACGTCAATCGGAAGGACTCCGCTTCTCTTCAACATATTCCTATTTCTGATTGCTTGAGTGTTTGTTTGTGTGTGCATGTGTGTGTGTGTGTGTGTGGTGTGCAGGTGACCACCCTATACCTGGTCCAGGTGAGCAGCCTACTGTGTGTGTGGCTCCTCCAGTTCTGTAACTCTATGATCCTGGGTTCGCTGGTCCTCAGCTTTATCGTGTCCGCCCTCTTCGTCAAATACTACCAGGTCAGTGTGTGTGTGTGTGTGTGTGTGTGTGTGTGTGCGTAGGCACAACGTGCCCAGCGTGAACGTGTGCGGAAAGGAAGATGAAGAGAAGAAAACCAGAGGAGAAGAAGAACATATGGGAACAGAAGTCAGACAACAAAGAGAGAGCGAGAGCAAGGTATCAGGAACATCAAGGGCCAAGTAAGGGAAAGGAGACAAATATTTTGACATTCTGAACAGTGAGTTGGTTTTTTAATGGGCCACCAGGAACAGACAATGGACAGCAGGTAGAATGACACCCCTGCCCTCTTTCTTTATTGTGCTTTTATAAATCGATACGCCCAGTAAACATTGAGTAATGGATGGAGAGAGCGAGACAGAGAGACAGAGATGAAGAGAGAGACAGGGAGAGAGAGAGAGACAGAGACAGAGACAGAGAGAGAGGGCAGGGGGGGGGGGGGTTGCAAGGATGGAGTTGGGAGAATATAGAGATGAGGGAGCAGAACAAACGTTTCATCCAGTGTCAATGCGATGTTCATGGCTCCAATGTTCAGAACAATTACACATATTGTTACTTTTCTTTTAGAAATGTTATTTCATAGATAGCGCCCTTCACAGATTGATTTTGAAAAACGTCTATTCTTAAACAAATTGGACGTACACATTATGTCTTTCATATACAATGTCTCTCTCTTTCTTCTCTTCCAACCACATGTTGTGTTGTCCTGTCTGTCCAGCCTGGTCTGAAGACAGGAGGGCTGCTGGCACGCGTAGGGAAGCTGCTCTTGCACACCCTGCTGGTCCTCGCTCTCACCATCACCATGAACTACTTCACTAAGGTGCTCTGCCTCCCTATACTGCCTTCCTCCCCTCTCTCTCTCTCTCTCTCTCTCTCTCTCTCTCTCTCTCTCTCTCTCTCTCTATTATAATCTCGCTCTTGCACACACACACTCTCCCATTCTCTTGTTAGTCCCTCTCTCTCTCTCTCTCTCTCTCTCTCTCTCTCTATATATATATATATATGTACTCTTGGTAATTTCATAATTCTTTCAATTCAGTTTCATTCAACTCAGTACGACAACTCTCTCCCCTCCCCTTCTCTCACCTCGCTTCTCTTTTCTTCATTTTTTTCCCCCTCTTCTCGTTCAATCTTCCCTCACATCCTTTTCTGTCGCTTTACATGTCCTTTTTATATTGTATTATTCCTTTTCATTTTTATATTCTTAAATGTTTTACTGTATAACACTTTGTTTGATTACGTATTTGCAGGGCACCATTTTAAATATAGGCCTATCCGTCTATGTTAACCCTGCGGTGTTTGACTCATTGATGGTCATTGTGTGTGTGTGTGTGTGTGTGTGTGTGTGTGTGTGTGTGTGTTTACAGAAAGCCCTTCAAGTCAGGTCAGACGAACACATCTTTAAATTCATCAAGTCCAAGTTTGGCCTTGGTCCGACACAGTACGTGCACACACACACACACACGCGCACGCACACGCACACACACACACACACACACACACACACACACACACACACACACACACACACACACACACACACACACACACACACACACACACACACACACACACACACACACACACACAGAGTCCCCCCCCCTCTGTCCCCCCCTGCAGAGCGTTAGCCAACCTGAATAATAGATGTTAGGCTAATGCTAGCGGACGGCCCATAGATCTGTGCCGCAGAAAGGCGTTTTTGTGTGTGCGCACTAGAGCCAAGACAGCGTCTACCGCAGTGGGGGGCACCAGAGAGGGTACACAACAGCATTTCATGGCACCGAACAACACATTCCCTTCCACCTCCTCGCTGATTCATTATTTAACAAGCAAAGCCCCTGTAGAAAACCCTGCTTACTCTTTACACTGCCATGCTCACTCACCCTTGATCTCGGTCTCGCCCTGCCTTTTTAATTTCCTTCTCTCCTTTTCTTTCCCTCGCTTTCACAGTTCGGTGGTTATTATTGTTGTTGTTGTTGTTGTTGTGGTGGTCGTTGTTGTCTTCCAGTGGATTATGCTTTCTTCAATCGGACAACGTCCGTGTTATTGCTCATTGTGTGTCTCCACCCCTCCTGCTTCTCCTGTGTTTCTCTATTTCTGCAATATCCCCAACGCGGCTGCCTTCCTGTGTGTGTGTGTGTGTGTGTGTGTGTGTGTGTGTGTGTGTGTGTGTGTGTGTGTGTGTGTCTGTGTGTGTGTGTGTGTGTGTGTGTAGGCGCTATGTGCATTGCTATTGTATTGTTTTTAGTCAATGTACATTATTTATTCAGTCGGTTCATCCCTTACCTTGGCCCGGGAGAAAGCAGCCATTATTCACTTTAATTGTAGTCCCTCTCTCTCTGTCTCTGCCTCCCTCTCTCTCGCTCTGTCTCTGTCTCTGTCTCTCTCTCTCTCTTTCTCTCTCTCTCTCTCTCTCTCTCTCTCTCTCTCTCTCTCTCTCTCTCTCTCTCTCTCTCTCTCTCTTTCTCTCTTTCTCTGTTAATGCCCTTTGTTCTTACTGTCTTGTTGTTTTACTCTTCCCACACACACACACTACACACACACTGCACACACACTACACACACACACACCCGCACCACCACCACCACCACCACAGGGACTTTGACACCAGCCTGTACCTGTGCGAGGACGCGTTCGGCCCGTTGCCCCTGGATACGCTGGAGCGGCTGGGGGGGACCCTGCTGCTGTACCCCTACCTTCTCACCGTGGCGGGACTGACGGCCGCGCTCGCCGCCGTCGCCCTGCGCCACCTCAGGTGCGTTTCGGGGGCCGCGTGGGTTGGAGGGCGTGGGGATGGGGTCTGAACAGACCGACCGGCCCCTGGGTCTCACTGTTATTTTTGACTAAAATGTCCAAAGTATTTTCCACAGCGGTAGCTTTCTATTGGCTGTGCACCCTACCTCGAGGGAGCATTTTTTGTGTGGAAAATCGTAGGTGGAAGTTGTCCGACTAGAACATGTTTACTTACCCTTTAAAAGTATGACTCCCCTTGTCTAGTGTGGCTGTCCGCCAGGAGCCGGTGCATACAGGCCTTCCTCACACACAACCTCCCCCGGAAAGAGGGTTTTTGTCTTTCAAAGAAAGGGAACTCTGCAGGATACTCTCTGCAGAGATAACTTGTTGTAATAACTTCAGCGGGGCGAAGCCACAAGACGGCTTTGTGGCTCGTTTTCGATTCAGGGGGGGGGTGGAAGTCGAGGGGCTATTTACTGTTTGCCGGATAGACCAGGGTTATCCTTCCAAGACCCGCTACTTTTTCGACTTCCCGACAAAGGTCGGCGGAGGCAGACAGAATCGCTAGGCGTATCCTCTCTTTGTGTACCGTGGATATTACTCACACTCAAGTTAACAACGAAGCCAGCAACCGTAAATGAATATTTGTCAAAAAGAAAATAACTCCATGATGAATGCTTTTTTTTTTTTTTCCCCCCAGTTTAGGCTGTACTGTTATTTCCCAGACAAGCGGCGCATGGTATTCAGCCAATTAGAACGAAATCTGGCACAAAATATCGAGATGAGTCGGTTCCGGCTCCGTGTTTCTTTAAGGCGTAACGCGAAGCTGTGATCCCCTTGTGAGGACTTAGCGCGCTCTGGCGTCAGGCGGACCTGTTCAACCCAGTGAACCCCGCATCTCCGTCTCGCCCCGCACACACACACACACACACACACACAGGCCTGCGCTCTCAGGGGAGACAACCCCCGAGCACGGCGCGCTGGATGTTGGCGTGCGTAGGCGGGGAGGAGAAAAAGTCGAAAGAAAATAAATAAATACATCAAACTAACGGGAGGGGAAGTCAGCAGGAAAAGGACATGGTTTATTACTGAATCAATTGTCTGAATTCATTTTTTTTCCCACAACCCCCCCCCCCCCCCCCCTCCGCTCCCCTCCCGCATCATCTCCCCCCCCCCCCCCCCCCGCGTGCTGCTCCTATGTCTTCATCAGCGCAACAAGTTCCTGACAGGCTGATTTGTGTTTGCTCTGCGCGTCCGCGGCGCCAAGCTGAAGGGAACGCCGCGCGGCTTATCTCCCATTAGCATGCCGGCCTGCCTGCCCGCAGTCAGGGAGAGCTGGAGCAACACAAAGGGAACTAATGTGGAGCGAGCCAAATTCAGGAATTAATTTCCTCCGTTTCGCTGCGACTTGCATGGAGGCCATAGTTAGATTGCATTTGTATTCACATCTAAGGACAACCGCCGCTGTGTTTCAGGGCCAGCTCGCTAGGAGGGACACCCTTGCTCCCGGATTGTGTATGTATGTGTGTGTGTGTGTGTGTGTGCGTGTCAAGGTGGGTGGTTGTGTGTGTGCTTACACCTGCGTGTGTTGTGTGTGCATGTGTGTGTGTGTGTGTGTGTGGCTGCATTTAAATGGCTCTAATGCCAGCCTGCGCATTGGCACCCACGCATCGCCCGCGGGCGCTCCTGCCGGTGTATCCTGTGAGTGTATCCTTTGTGTGTGTGTGTGTGTGTGTGCGTATGGTACTTTATTCTACATTACCGACACATATTCCCCTACCAACACAAAACTTATTTGCCACCGCACGCTTATTTGACGCCGCGCACCCGTTGACCTATTCAGGAGTGTGAAGAGCCAGCGAAGCGGCGGCGGCGCCACTCCGGCAATCTGAACAAACTGAATCATCAGAATAATAACATTGCCGCCTCCGTCACCCGCCCGCCGCCTCCTCCTTCACCCGCCCGTCATTCTGGTTGATCCTGTCCCGCCTCGTCTGCGCCACGTTTCACCTCCCAAATATCCTCGCCACGTCACCTCCCCCGACGCTAACGTTTTTTTCCCGTTGTGTGTTTGTGTGCATGTGTGTGTGTGTGCACTTGTGTGTGTGTGTGTGTGTGTGTGTGGTATTCAGTGGGAGCAGAGCGAGGGAGGCATCCGTGGTGGAGGAGGAGAGGAAAGGAGGAGGAGGAGGAGGAGGAGAGGAGGAATGGGTGTCGGCGACGCTACGTCCAGACGTGGCGTACAACTTGCTGCACACCTTGTTCTTCGGCCTGCTGGCGTTCAGCACCATGAGGTGAGTGCCTCACACACACACACACACACACACACACACACACATGCGCACACACACACACGCATATTCAAAATACATGCATATGCCCAAACATGCCCTGGGGTTTCACCCCTGGCTGAGTTGAGTTCCCCGCGCCGTCCCGCTAATCAGACTAATCAATGTGCGGCCCACTCAGCCGCCTGGCGCGGAGACGTGAAGAGCCATCATCAGCTGCGTTATTGTCCTTAATAGCTCATCAAACGCTCCAACTCCAGACCGCCAATGACCCTCCTAAGCAATGCACCCCCCCCCCCCCCCCCCCCCACCGCCGCACCAACCCACCCACCTGTCCACCCACCCTGCTA
>JAOPHQ010002723.1:27500-32451 GCA_030340625.1 Merluccius polli | reverse complement strand
GCAGGTTAGCATCTTTAGCATCTGTTCACTTACTACAGGTGAGCATCTGTTGACTTACTACAGGTGAGCATCTTTAGCATCTGTTCACTTACTACAGGTGAGCATCTGTTGACTTACTACAGGTGAGCATCTTTAGCATCTGTTCACTTACTACAGGTGAGCATCTTTAGCATCCGTTCACTTACTACAGGTGAGCATCTTTAGCATCCGTTCACTTACTACAGGTGAGCATCTTTAGCATCCGTTCACTTACTACAGGTGAGCATCTTTAGCATCTGGTCACTTACTACAGGTTAGCATCTTTAGCATCTGGTCACTTACTACAGGTGAGCATCTTTAGCATCCGTTCACTTACTACAGGTGAGCATCTTTAGCATCTGTTCACTTACTACAGGTGAGCATTTTTAGCATCCGTTCACTTACTACAGGTGAGCATTTTTAGCATCCGTTCACTTACTACAGGTTAGCATCTTTAGCATCTGTTCACTTACTACAGGTGAGCATCTTTAGCATCTGTTCAC
Organism: Merluccius polli; assembly: GCA_030340625.1. Taxonomy (NCBI): domain Eukaryota; kingdom Metazoa; phylum Chordata; class Actinopteri; order Gadiformes; family Merlucciidae; genus Merluccius; species Merluccius polli. The sequence continues at coordinate 31,930 of JAOPHQ010002723.1, read as the reverse complement.
TTACTACAGGTGAGCATCTTTAGCATCTGTTCACTTACTGCAGGTGAGCATCTTTAGCATCTGTCCACTTACTACAGGTGAGCATCTTTAGCATCCGTTCACTTACTGCAGGTTAGCATCTTTAGCATCTGTTCACTTACTACAGGTGAGCATCTTTAGCATCTGTTCACTTACTACAGGTGAGCATCTTTAGCATCTGTTCACTTACTGCAGGTGAGCATCTTTAGCATCTGTCCACTTACTACAGGTGAGCATCTTTAGCATCCGTTCACTTACTGCAGGTTAGCATCGTTAGCATCTGTTTACTTACTACAGGTTAGCATCGTTAGCATCTGGTCACTTACTACAGGTGAGCATCTTTAGCATCCGTTCACTTACTACAGGTTAGCATCTTTAGCATCTGTTCACTTGCTACAGGTGAGCATCTTTAGCATCCGTTCACTTAGTACAGGTGAGCATCTTTAGCATCCGTTCACTTGCTACAGGTTAGCATCTTTAGCATCTGTTCACTTGCTACAGGTTAGCATCTTTAGCATCTGTTCACTTACCACAGGTGAGCATCTTTAGCATCCGTTCACTTACTACAGGTGAGCATCTTTAGCATCCGTTCACTTACTACAGGTGAGCATCTTTAGCATCCGTTCACTTACTACAGGTTAGCATCTTTAGCATCTGTTTACTCACTGCAGGTTAGCATCTTTAGCATCCGTTCACTTACTACAGGTGAGCATCTTTAGCATCCGTTCGCTTGCTACAGGTGAGCATCTTTAGCATCCGTTCACTTACTACAGGTGAGCATCTTTAGCATCCGTTCACCTGCTACAGGTTAGCATCTTTAGCATCCGTTCACTTACTACAGGTGAGCATCTTTAGCATCCGTTCACTTACTACAGGTGAGCATCTGTTCACTTACTACAGGTGAGCATCTTTAGCATCTGTTCACTTGCTACAGGTGAGCATCTTTAGCATCTGTTCACTTGCTACAGGTGAGCATCTTTAGCATCTGTTCACTTACTACAGGTTAGCATCTTTAGCATCTGTTCACTTACTACAGGTGAGCATCTTTAGCATCTGTTCACTTACTACAGGTGAGCATCTTTAGCATCCGTTCACTTACTACAGGTGAGCATCTTTAGCATCCGTTCACTTACTACAGGTGAGCATCTTTAGCATCCGTTCACTTACTACAGGTGAGCATCGTTAGCATCCGTTCACTTACTACAGGTGAGCATCGTTAGCATCTGTTCACTTACTACAGGTGAGCATCTTTAGCATCTGGTCACTTACTACAGGTGAGCATCTTTAGCATCTGTTCACTTACTACAGGTTAGCATCTTTAGCATCTGTTCACTTGCTACAGGTTAGCATATTTAGCATCTGTTCACTTACTACAGGTGAGCATCTGTTCACTTACTACAGGTGAGCATCTTTAGCATCTGTTCACTTACTACAGGTGAGCATCTTTAGCATCCGTTCACTTACTACAGGTGAGCATCTTTAGCATCTGTTCACTTACTACAGGTGAGCATCTTTAGCATCCGTTCACTTGCTACAGGTGAGCATCTTTAGCATCTGTTCACTTCCATCATCATCATCACCATCATCATCATCACCATCATCATCATCATCATCATCATCATCATCATCATCATCATCATCATCATCATCATCACTTACTTCCTGCGGCGGTTGGTTTCATGGGAGAGTTTGCGTACGCGCGCTCGACTCCGCTGCTGCTGCTGCACCAGGAGGAGCTTCTCGTCCCCAAACCGCCCGGCAGCCTCCAGCCTGGACTGGAGCTAAGGAACGCACAACTACACACAACTACACAACACAACTACACAACTACACACAACTACTACACAACACAACTACACAACTACACACACTACTACTACACCGCTAAGGAACCGCCCGGCAGCCTCCAGCCTGGACTGGAGCTAAGGAACGCACAACTACACACAACTACACAACACAACTACACAACTACACACAACTACTACACAACACAACTACACAACTACACACACTACTACTACACCGCTAAGGAACCGCCCGGCAGCCTCCAGCCTGGACTGGAGCTAAGGAACGCACAACTACACAACTACTACACAACTACACAACTACACACACTACTACTACACCGCTAAGGAACCGCCCGGCAGCCTCCAGCCTGGACTGGAGCTAAGGAACGCACAACTACACACAACTACACAACTACTACACAACTACACACACTACTACACAACTACACACACTACTACTACTACTACACCACTAAGGAACCGCCCGGCAGCCTCCAGCCTGGACTGGAGCTAAGGAACGCACAACTACACACAACTACTACACAACACAACTACACAACTACACACACTACTACACAACACAACTACACAACTACACACACTACTACCACACCGCTAAGGAACCGCCCGGCAGCCTCCAGCCTGGACTGGAGCTAAGGAACAACTACACAACTACACACACTACTACACACTACTACTACACAACTACACACAACTACACACTACTACACACTAATATACTAACACACACTACTACTACACCACTAAGGAACCGCCCGGCAGCCTCCAGCCTGGACTGGAGCTAAGGAACGCACAACTACACACAACTACTACACAACTACTACACAACACAACTACACAACTACACACACTACTACACACACTACTACACAACTACACACACTACTACTACACCGCTAAGGAACCGCCCGGCAGCCTCCAGCCTGGACTGGAGCTAAGGAACGCACAACTACTACACAACTACACAACTACTACACAACACAACTACACAACTACACACAACTACTACACAACACAACTACACAACTACACACACTACTACACACACTACTACACAACTACACACACTACTACTACACCGCTAAGGAACCGCCCGGCAGCCTCCAGCCTGGACTGGAGCTAAGGAACGCACAACTACACACAACTACACACACTACTACACAACACAACTACACAACTACACACACTACTACTACTACTACTACACAACTACACACACTACTACACACACTACTACACAACTACACACACTACTACTACTACTACACAACTACACACACTACTACACACACTACTACACAACTACACACACTACTACACAACACAACTACACAACTACACACACTACTACTACTACTACACAACTACACACACTACTACACAACACAACTACACAACTACACACACTACTACTACTACTACACAACTACACACTACTACACAACTACACACACTACTACCACACCGCTAAGGAACCGCCCGGCAGCCTCCAGCCTGGACTGGAGCTAAGGAACGCACAACTACACACAACTACACACACTACTACACAACACAACTACACAACTACACACACTACTACTACTACTACACAACTACACACACTACTACACACACTACTACACAACTACACACACTACTACCACACCGCTAAGGAACCGCCCGGCAGCCTCCAGCCTGGACTGGAGCTAAGGAACAACTACACAACTACTACACACATCACTACACAACTACACACAACTACTACACAACTACTACACACATCACTACACAACTACACAACTACACACACTACAACCACACCGCTAAGGAACCGCCCGGCAGCCTCCAGCCTGGACTGGAGCTAAGGAACAACTACACAACTACTACACAACCACTACACAACTACTACACAACCACTACACAACTACTACACAACCACTACACAACCACTACACAACTACTACACAACCACTACACAACTACACAAACTACTACACAACTACACTACTACTACACCGCTAAGGAACCGCCCGGCAGCCTCCAGCCTGGACTGGAGCTAAGGAACAACTACACAACTACTACACAACTACACAACTAGACACACTACTACACAACTACACAACTACTACACACACTACTACACAACTACACACACTACTACTACAACTACACAACTACACACACTACTACTACACCGCTAAGGAACCGCCCAGCAGCCTCCAGCCTGGACTGGAGCTAAGGAACAACTACACAACTACTACACACAACTACTACACACAACTACTACACAACACAACTACACACACTACTACTACTACTACACAACTACACACACTACTACTACACCGCTAAGGATCCGCCCGGCAGCCTCCAGCCTGGACACCGCTAAGGAACAACTACACAACTACACAACTACTACACAACACAACTACACAACTACACACAACACAACTACACAACTACACACACTGCTACTACACCACTAAGGAACCGCCCAGCAGCCTCCAGCCTGGACACCGCTAAGGAACAACTACACAACTACACACACTACTACACAACTACACACACTACTACACACACTACTACACAACTACACACACTACTACACAACTACACACACTACTA
>JAOPHQ010002723.1:0-22500 GCA_030340625.1 Merluccius polli | reverse complement strand
CGAGGAGCTGTTCCTGGACGCCGCCGAGTACGGCAACATCCCCGAGGTGCGGCGCATGCTGCGGGAGCTGCCGCGGCTCGACGTCAACTGCGTGAACTACATGGGGCAGAGCGCGCTGCAGCTCGCCGTGGCCAACGAGCACCTGGAGGTGGCCAGGCTGCTGCTGCGGCGGGAGAACCTGGCGCGCATCGGCGACGCGCTGCTGCTCGCCATCAGCAAGGGCTACGGCCGCATCGCCGAGGCCATCCTGGGCCACCGGGCGTTCGCCGACGGCCGGCGCCTGAGCTACGGCCCCGGGCGCGCCGCGGCGCAGACGCACGGCGAGTTCTTCGCGTACGACGAGGACGGCACGCGGTTCAGCCACGACATCACGCCCATCATCCTGGCGGCGCACTGCCACCAGTACGAGATCGTGCACGCGCTGCTGGCGCGGGGCGCGCGCATCGAGCGGCCGCACGACTACTTCTGCCGGTGCGCGGCGTGCGGCGAGCGGCAGGGCGCGGACGCCTTCAGCCACTCGCAGTCGCGCATCAACGCCTACAAGGGCCTGGCCAGCCCCGCCTACCTCTCGCTGTCCAATCGGGACCCGGTGATGGCGGCGCTGGAGCTGAGCAACGAGCTGGCCGTCCTCGCCAACATCGAGAAGGAGTTCAAGGTAAGGGGGGGGGGGGGGGGGGTTGGGGGGGGGGGGGGGGGGGCACAAAATGGCCGCCGGCCAAATTGCTTTAGCTCTTTAGCTTAATGGTACGTTGGCGGCGGCGGTGCATCTGAACCGACTGATGTGATTACTTGACTGACTGACTGACTGACTGACGGCGCGAATCAGACGGATGACCTCATTTAGTTTTAGTCTTATTCACACAAATACACGCGGGATGTTATGGATTTGTTTTTTTTTCGATTGATTGAGAATTTATTTGAACAACAAAATAAAAGATGAACAATTAAAAAAACAAACGAACAACAATAAATACAAGACAACAATAAACAACAACAAGAAAACAACACTTATTTGTGTTCATAAAGGAGTGGGAAGAAGCCGACGCTTATTAAATCCCTTCTCCCGATGTTAATTTACTATAATCAGTTATATAACAACAATAATTTAATGATTTAATGCAAATGCATCTTTTCGAGCAACACTGCATATTAAACAAACAACTAATGGAACAGCTGTGTATATATTATAAGCTATATATGACAATAAACAGCATGTGTGTGTGTGTGTGTGTGTGTGTGTGTGAATGTGTGTGTGTGTGTGTGTGTGTGTGTGTGTGTGTGTGTGTGTGTGTGTGAATGGGGGCGTTTGACCTTTAGCGCGCCAGTAATCATTGACCGAGGTCAACACATAATCAATACACTTCTTGATACGCCATCAATAACTCCAGCGGGGGGAGGGGGGGGGGGGGTGGAGACTTAATACCAAACCTTTTAAATGGAGACAGAGACAGATTTGGGAAATCAAATCCCGGTAAACGCGGTTGTTTCAAAATAAAAGACAAAATCAAAATAACGTTTTGGTAACGCTTTATATAAATGTGTTATAGCTAAGGCCTATTAACTGTAATATATATATTAACTGTATTATAATGCCATTATTAACACTTATATAGGCTTATAAACACACAATAATATTAATAAGCATCTTGTAAGGACTTACAAGGGCCTTATTAATTAATGGTTATTATTACAAGGACCTTAATATAAAGCGTTTTTTCTCACAACTTTCTCCCTCCTGGAGTCGGTTATGGATCAATATTTCCGACTGAATGGTTATCTGATCGATCCGGCGGTGTTTTGGACCCTTGCAGAACGACTACAAGAAGCTGTCCATGCAGTGCAAGGACTTCGTGGTGGGCCTGCTGGACCTGTGTCGCAACACGCAGGAGGTGGACGCCATCTTGAACGGCGACGCCGAGTCGTGCGACGGGCCGGCGGCGCCGGCGGGGGGGGGGGGGCGGCTCGGCCAGACAGGGCCTCGTCCGACTCAAGCTGGCCATCAAATACGAAGTGAAGAAGGTACCGAGCGGATCGGTTTCCATGGTGATCAAATGTATTGATTGGAAGGGAATCGCTGGTTGTTGAAGTAAAATATTTTGTTTTTCCCCTTTCTTCTCTCTTTCTCTCTCTCTCTCTCTCTCTCTCTCTCCGTTACTCCCACACAATCCCATAATCTCTCTCACCCTCTCTCTCTCTCTGTCTCTGTCTGTCTGTCTGTCTGTCTGTCTCTCTCTCTCTGTCTCTGTCTGTCTGTCTGTCTGTCTGTCTCTCTCTGTCCCTCCCTCCCTCTCCATCTCTCTCTCTCTCTCTCTCTCTCTCTCTCTCTGTCTCTGTCTGTCTGTCTCTCTCTCTCTCTCTGTCTCTCCCTCCCTCCCTCCCTCCTCCCTCCCTCCCTCCCTCCCTCCCTCCCTCTCTTTCTCTCTCTCTCTCTCTCTCTCTCTCTCTCTGTCTCTGTAACTCTCTCTCTAACTCTCTCTCTCTCTCGCTTTCTCTACCAATGTCGCTCTTCACACTTCCACACACTCACTAACTCCCACACGCTCACTTTACACACACTGACACTGACACACACACACACACACACACAAATACACACATGCCCCCCCCCCCCCATCCATCACACATTCACTCACTCCTTCACCCCCTCACTCCCTCACTCCCTCACTCCCCCGTTCCTCTCCTGCTGTCCACCAGTTTGTGGCCCATCCCAACTGCCAGCAGCAGCTGCTGTCCATCTGGTACGAGAACCTGTCGGGTCTGCGGCAGCAGAACACGGCGGTGAAGCTGCTCCTGGTTCTGGCCGTGGCGCTGGGGCTCCCGCTGCTCGCCGTCCTGTACTGGCTCGCCCCGTCCAGCCAGGTCAGCCGCCGCCGCCGCCGCGTCCAACACCTCTCTGTGTCCCCCTGAGGGGAAACACATACAGCACATAACCGCTTATAATATGAATACAGGAGTACAGGCGGACGCATGAAGTACAAAAGTTACAATATTATATAACAACAAGTTTAGGGGTGACCCCGAATAGTCGACTATTCGACGATTCGATCGAAGGAGTCTGATTCGACTGCCAATCTCATCGTCGAATCGTCGGCAAAACACCGGATCATTCCATTCTATATAGGCGGTGCTGAATGTCTGATTTCACATATAGTCTCTTTCTCCCAATAAATAATGATATATAGCCTATTTTTGTATAAATATCAAGTGCAAAACACACTGCCGCCGCCGCGCCGTGGAATAGGACAGTGGCGTGAAGTGTAGCGGGGCGCCGCGTCTGGGGACACCGGCGCACATGCGTGGACACACACATATACACACACACACATGCACGCACACACACACAGACACACCCACATACATGCGCGTGCACACACACACACACACACACACACTGTCCGCGGTGTGGGGGTGTACATACAAAATAATAGGGGGCGGCTGTTTTGACGCACGCCGTTCGGCTGTGTCGCAAATGGGAATATGGATCAACGAGCAAAAAAAAAGAAAACAACATGATTGGACGATCAGTCGACTACAGGCAAGACTTGACGAATCAGATTCGATTATGTAAATTCTTAGTCGGGGACACCCCTAAAAAAGTTATAACATTGATATTAAAAAAAGGGGAGAAGCAAGCGTGGTTGGAGATGATCTGACACTAGAAAAGTGATATCTTGTTATTTTTGTCTAAGGCTGGAACCGAATCTTAAATATGAACAATTATTCATATTTGGTTATTAAGGATTTTGTTAAGCATGCATGAAACACAAAAGAAAAAAAACGCTCTGTGTCCACTTATGTGAAAGACTCTGATAATAAGAGACCATCAAACCACGAGTCCCGCTTTTCTCCCCCCCCCCCCCTGCTCAACACACACGCCGGCTGCCCTGCGGTCGGCGCGGCGACAGCCAGACAGGAAATGTGTCTTTCGCCGTCGCGGAAAACACAGATGTTAGGAGGGACTGACGCAATGCGCAAACGAACGAACGAACGAAAGCGAAGAAAGCCTTCTGCTGACCGAAGCAGCGCTCCGGGACACGTTTTAATGTGCTCTCCGACGAGAGGAACACATGAAATAGTGGCTGAAGCTGAGCTTCAGCTGTGAGAGAGAGAGACAGAGAGAGACAGACAGAGAGAGAGAGAGAGAGAGAGAGACAGAGAGAGAGAGAGAGAGACAATGCTAATGAGTGGGAGGAAATACTAAAGCAGATCCTCACCTGCCTGGAGGCGACACCCAGGACAGGTAGATGTTGTACAAACCAGTTCACTGGAGACGTTACATGACAGAGGCGCTCTCTCTCTCCTGAGTGATGCGGCCCAGGTGTGCAGCCTCACCTGTCTGACTGGGGACAGGTGAGGACAAGTGAGGCTGCTTAGACCTGTGAGGCTGTGAGGCTGTGAGGCTGTGAGGCGCTTTGGATAAAAGCGGCAGCCAAGTAACACAATGGTGAACAGTGAGATGAGATGAAAACATGCTCAGACTCTCCTGGTCTCTCCTGGTCTCTCCTGGTCTCTCCTGGTGTCTCCTGGTCTCTCCTGGTCTCTCGTCGCTCCTGGTCTCTCCTGGTCTCCCCTCGTCTCTCCTGGTCTCTCCTGGTCTCTCCTGGTCTCGTCTCGTCTCAACTCGTCTCACCTCGTCTCACCTGGTCTCTCCTGGTCTCTCCTGGTCTCTCCTCGTGTCTCTCCTGGTCTCTCCTCGTGTCTCTCCTGGTCTCTCCTTGTCTCCCCTCGTCTCCTCCCGTCTCACCTCGTCTCCCCTGGTCTCTCCTCGTCTCTCCTCGTCTCCCCTCGTCTCTCCTCGTCTCACCTCGTCTCACCTCGTCTCTCCTCGTCTCCCCTCGTCTCCCCTCGTCTCACCTCGTCTCTCCTCGTCTCACCTCGTATCTCCTCGTCTCACCTCGTCTCACCTCGTCTCCCCTCGTCTCTCCTCGTCTCTCTCCTTGTCTCACCTCGTCTCTCCTCGTCTCTCCTCATCTCACCTCGTCTCTCCTCGTCTCTCCTCGCCTCTCCTCGTTTCTCCTCGTCTCACTGTAACAAAGCCACCATCTTCTTTCGTCTCTCCTCGTCTCCCCTCGTCTCCCCTCGTCTCACCTCGTCTCTCCTCGTCTCACCTCGTCTCTCCTCGTCTCACCTCGTCTCACCTCGTCTCCCCTCGTCTCTCCTCGTCTCTCTCCTTGTCTCACCTCGTCTCTCCTCGTCTCTCCTCATCTCACCTTGTCTCTCCTCGTCTCTCCTCGCCTCTCCTCGTTTCTCCTCGTCTCACTGTAACAAAGCCACCATCTTCTTTCGTCTCTCCTCGTCTTTCCTCGTCTCTCCTCGTCTCACCTCGTCTCTCCTCGTCTCTCCTCGTCTCTCTCCTCGTCTCACCGTAACAAAGCCACCATCTTCTTTCGTCTCTCCTCGTCTTTCCTCGTCTCACCTCGACTCTCCTCGTCTCTCCTCGTCTCTTCTCGTCTCTCCTCCTGCTCTCCTCGTCTCTCCTCGTCTCACCTGGTCTCTCCTGGTCTCTCCTCGTCTCACCTTGTCTCTCCTCGTCTCTCCTCCTCAGCTGGGCCGCGTGATGCGGGGGCCGTTCCTGAAGTTCGTGGCCCACGCCGCGTCCCTCATGGTGTTCCTCTTCCTGCTGGTGATGAACGCCGCCGACCGCTTCCAGGGGACGGCGCTGCTGCCCAACATGACCACGCAGGACCACCCGTCGCAGCTGTTCCGCATGAAGACCACGCCCTTCACCTGGATGGAGATCCTCATCATCTCCTGGGTCATAGGTCAGGAGAGAGACACACGCTCCGGAGACACACCGCATGGACACGCGCAGAGACGCCGCACAGACACGCATAGAGACGCCGCACACGCATAGAGACGCCGCACACGCATAGAGACGCTGCACACGCATAGAGACGCTGCACATGCATAGAGACGCTGCACACGCATAGAGACACATGCACACGCATAGAGACGCTGCACACCCATTGAGATGCATGCACACCTAGAGACACCGCACACGCATAGAGACGCCGCACACGCATAGAGATGCCGCACACGCATAGAGACACTGCACACGCATAGAGATGCCGCACACGCATAGAGACGCACGCACACCTAGAGATGCTGCACACGCATAGAGACACACGCACACCTAGAGACGCCGCACACACATAGAGACACACGCACGCATAGAGATGCTGCACACGCACAGAGATGCTGCACACGCATAGAGATGCACGCACGCATAGAGACGCACGCACACCTAGAGACGCCGCACACGCATAGATACACACGCAAGCATAGAGATGCTGCACACGCATAGAGACGCTGTACACGCATAGAGATGCTGTACACGCACAGAGATGCTGTACACGCATAGAGACACACGCACACCTAGAGACGCTGCACACGCATAGAGACGCTGCACACTCATAGATACACACGCACATGCACACACACACAGGAACACTACAAACGTGCACATGTATGCATGCACACACACACACACACACACACATTCTGGTCACACGTTATCCATTAATCTGTTATCAGATGTTTTCCGCTGAGAATGAGAAACAATTCAGTTTGCCGTATTGCATTAACACACATGCACACACACACACACACACACACACACACACGTGCAATGCATGTGCATGCAAACGCACCCATGCAAGCAAGTACCCACACACACACACACACACACACACACACACACACACTCACACTCACACTCACACACACACACACACACACACACACAGTGTAATAAGAAGTGCGTCAAGCTTGGACTCATTAGTTGGAGCAGGAAAGCGCCCACACAAGGGAAATGAAGATGCGTACTCTGCCCACACTCACATCAGAATAATATAAAATGATGCATAATTAATAAGATATTAATGACAACCTACGTAACATACAGTAACATGAGCATACTGAGAGTATGAACCAGAAGGGTGCGAACGTCCGTTTTTTTTAATGTTGTGTTTTTACCAGCCAGAGTCAGAGCGGACAAATCCGCCGGCCGAGCGGTTTACACGTAGCGCTGAATTTTCTGCAGCCGGCAGGTTGTGACCTCCACCAGGTGGCAGGCGGCCATGTTGGACACCTGGAGGCCGGTATCAGCGTATCGACGTCCACTAAACGATGATGTATGACTCAGCAGAGTAAAACACGCTCCCCGGCTCCCCGGCTCCTCGGCTCCTCGGCCGCTTTAAAGGGCGTCTCCATCGGCCCAACGCTCAGCGCGGACGGGAGGCCGAATGCAATATATAGAGGACATCCGCTAACACTTTACTGGAAGGCGGGTGCATAAGACTGACATGATGATGTCATAATCATCACATGACACCTGTCATGACACTTTATGAACGCTTATGACGGTCGTCATTAACTGTCATTCGGTAAATTATGTCTCTTTTAATGCCAAGTTGACATTGTTTGAGATGTCGTTGTTATGACAACATAGACCAAAACAACGTAACCTGTCAAGCTGTCATAACATCTCAAACAATGTCAACTTGAGATAATTACCGAATGACACTTAATGCCGAATGTCATAAGCGTTCATAAAGTGTCATGACAGGTGTCATGTCATGATTATGACATCATCATGTGATGATTATGACATCATCATGTCAGTCTTATGCACCCGCATTCCAGTAAAGTGTCAGCGGATGTCCTCCTGATGCTCCTCTGCCCTCAGGTAAGATCTGCGCCGAGTGCAAGCACATCTGGACGCAGGACATCCGGGAGTACGTGTCGGAGCCGTGGAACCTGCTGGACTTCGGCATCCTGGCCATCTTCGTCACGTCCTTCACGGCGCGCTGGATGGCCTTCTGGCACGCGCACGCCGCGCAGCGCTACGTCGACGGCCGCTACACCGACCTCGCCAACGTCACGCTGCCCGCCGAGGTCCAGTACTTCCAGCTGGGTTCGTCTCCCGCTCTTTATCCTGATTAGGATTATTATCGTCTTCATCGCCATTATGATGATGATGATGATGATGATGATGATGATGATGATGATGATCGGTGGTGTCTTCGTCGTTGTCATTATTATTATTATTATTATTATTATCATCATCATCATCATCATCATTATTATTATTATTATTATCATTATTATTATTATTATTATTATTATTATTATTATTAGCAGGATTTCAACTGGTACAGAAGAGTCTAATCATTTTTATTTATATTGTGGTTATATTTATTTATATTTATATATATTATTATGATGATTATGATGATGATTATTATTATTTTATTGTTACTGCATTTATATTATAATTATCGTTATCAAGAACACTTACGTAATGATCATAATTATATATTATTCTTCATCTTATAATTTTTATATTAATAATATTTAGTAATTTAGCACTTCTATCTCAAAGTGCTTGACTCCCAGCTTGAAGCCCAAAGCACGGACACAAAATACACATCCACCAAAAAACACATAAAATACATAAAATACATAAAACACAGCCTCCTACATCCACACTGTGCTTTGGGCTCCAAGGTTCAGGTTTGAACGTATATTATCGTATTATTATTTATCAGATAATTATGAATAGGACAGGATATGGTGCTGAGGCTGCTGAGTCCCAGCTGAACGGTTCAGTGTTCATGTGTCCATGGCAACCTCTCGGCATCCTTCACCTCATGACCTCATCTGAATCCTCACCACATGACCTCATCTGAATCCTCACCACATGACCTCATCTGAATACTCACCTTTCTGCGTACGTTTCTGTGTGTGGTGTGTGTGCGTTTGTCTGTGTGTGTGTGTGTTTGTCTCCATGTGTGTGTGTGTGTGTGTGTGTGTGTGTGTGTGCATTTGTCTCCATGTGTGTGTGTGTGTGTGTGTGTGCGTTTGTCTCTGTGTGTGTGTGTCTCCATATGTGTGTGTGTGTGTGTGTGCGTTTGTCTCCGTGTGTGTGTGTGTGTGTGTGCGCGCGTGTTTGTCTCCGTGTGTGTGTGTTTGTCTGTGTGTGTGTGTGTGTGCGCACGTTTGTCTGTGTGTGTGTGTGTGTGTGTGTGTGTGTGCATTTGTCTGTGTGTGTGTGTGTGCGTTTGTCTCCGTGTGTGTGTGTGTTTGTCTGTGTGTGTGTGTCTCTGTGTGTGTGTGCACCTCCAGCGCGGATCCACTGGACCCCGTCGGACCCCCAGCTGCTCTCTGAGGGTCTGTACGCCGTCGCCGTGGTGCTGAGCTTCTCGCGCATCGCCTACATCCTGCCGGCCAACGAGAGCTTCGGCCCGCTGCAGATCTCGCTGGGCCGCACCGTCAAGGACATCTTCAAGTTCATGGTGATCTTCATCACCGTGTTCGTGGCCTTCATGATCGGCATGTTCATCCTGTACTCCTACTACCTGGGCGCCAAGCAGAACGACGCCTTCACCACGTACGTTCCCCTCGCCGTGCGTCCGCACGTATGTCATGTACAGTGTTGGGCAAGTTACTTCAAACATGTAATTCATTACTTATTACTTATTACTGTCATTTCAAAGTAATTCATTACATTACAATATTACTGTCTTTGAATTGTAAGGCATTACACTACTTTTGCATTACTTTTACATTACTTTCATCAAAATAGCTGGAAATATGGATTTGGCGTTCTCAATAGATCTTATTGCGTTCAATGCAGCTCATTAAGACATCCAGTAGGAGGTGATGTGGTATGGCATAATGAGTGAGCTAGGCTTAAGGCTAACCACAGTACAATATACATCCAACTCCGCTGCTGCAGTCATCTTGTCCTCGATCGATAGTTCTCTAGTAGAAGTCTAACAGGAAGTAAACATTTGCGCGGATTTTTTTCTCCTCTGCTAATCTCGCGGTGTTTGTATAAAAACAACACACCACTTAATTTCGGGTTTAAAATGCATTGTAACGTGCGTTACTGAGATTTGTACCGAGTAAAATATTACCAATTATATTTTTGTAATGCCTTACATTACCACGTTACAGCAAAAAGTAATGCGTTACAGTAATGCATTACTTTTGTAACTCGTTACTCCCAACACTGGTCATGTATGGATATATTTTAGATATGGTTAAGCCTAATTTATACTCCTGCGTAAAGTGCGGTACGTCGGTTACGGAGAGCCTCTCCGTCGTCTCCGGCCGCACGAAATATTTTTTAAGTGTCCGTCACTCCGTCAACGGACAGCGGAGACGGCGAGGGCTGCGATTGGTCCTCTCAAAACGCCATCACCCGCTTCACAAAGACAATCGGTGACATGTTAAGGAAAGTGGCCGACGAGGACCAGGATGACGCGATGCACCACATATACACTATTTTATTATATTATTATTATTATATGCTCTATGCACGACATATACACTATTATATTATATTATTATTATATGCTCTATGCACGACATATACACTATTATATTATATTATTATTATATGCTCTATACACGACATATACACTATTATATTATATTATTATTATTATATGCTCTATACACGACATATACCCTATTATATTATATTATTATTATTATTATATGCTCTATACACGACATATACACTTTTATATTATATTATTATTATATGCTCTATACACGACATATACACTATTATATTATATTATTATTATTATATGCTCTATACACGACATATACACTATTATATTATATTATTATTATATGCTCTATACACGATATATACACTATTATATTATTATTATATGCTCTATGCACGACATATACACTATTATATTATTTTATTATTATATGCTCTATGCACGACATATACACTATTATATTATATTATTATTATATGCTCTATACACGACATATACACTATTATATTATATTATTATTATATGCACGACATATACACTATTATATTATTTTATTATTATATGCTCTATGCACGACATATACACTATTATATTATATTATTATTATATGCTCTATACACGACATATACACTATTATATTATATTATTATTATTATATGCTCTATACACGACATATACACTATTATATTATATTATTATTATTATATGCTCTATGGCAGATAAAGCTCCAGAATGCCAACCCGACCTCCTTGAACCTATAACTTAAAAGAGAAGGTGGCAAATTGCACTACATAGTTGTAAATAGTTTGTTTTTAGCAATTATGTTTTTTACTTTTAAAGCATTTCATTTTTTATGATAATGTATTCCCTTTTAACTGTCCCTCTTAACTATTTACCCCTTTTGTGCTTGTTTACTGGTGTGAAATCTTGTGTGAAATCTTGTTTACTTTGCACCTGGTTTGTTTTGCGGGCGGGAAAGTGCGTTGCGTATCCGGCACCGCGACGGAGAACTATGAGGGCTCGAGGGGTCTCCATGGTTACGCAGTTGGATAGCGCAATGCGCAGTTGTAGAAGTATAACCCACTAAGCGCTTTCTTTCTTTCTGCCAGCGCTCGTTTTACATTATATTCCTATTATTATATTCCTTACATTAAATTATATGTAACAGCATCTTACATTAGCACAGTGTTTTTTGGAAAAAGTCCCCGGCCGTTTTTTTTTTTTTAAACGCCTCTCTCTGCGTCTCTTTTCTCTCCCACACCGAGCGTTAAAAAAAACAAGTTGAAAAAAGTTCAACTTTCGGGTAAAAAAGCGCCGTCAGACGCTTTTTTTTAACGTCAGGACAAAAAACGCTGCCGGCTTTTTTTTTTTTATTGAATAAACGGTCGGCTCAACTTATCCCCTATCACAAAACACGCTCTGATGTGGTGTGGTGGAGATGGAGGGGTCCTCCTCAGGGGTACAAACTTCAATCTCCGGCAGTTTATTTAAAGTGCACATTACCCAGAGAGTCCCAAGTCAGTAGAAAGCAAAAGAAATCAACAACAGAAAAGATATTACATTTAAAAGTACACACACACACACACACACACACTCACACACACTCACACACACAACAATAATGTTAATAGGACATATTTACTTGTAGGCTAACTGAGACAGAGAACACTGTATCCTACAAAATCGGACATTTTTGTCATGGAAATTGAATGTTTTGAAATGTTTTCTTTTTGAATTTGTGGATATCTGTATATTATGATGTGTCATGTGACCATCCTGGCTGTTGTCTAGTGTCTTGTAAGCCCATATGGGCTGGAGGACACTTCAATAAACACATCAATCAATCAATCAATCATGTAGGCTGTAGGATGGGGCTGCGGGGTACGTGAAGACAGGGAAGGTCTCAGTGACTGAATGTAAGTGTAACCCAACCCGAGCGGTCCTTGTGTCTCCTCCCCAGCGTGGAGGAGAGCTTCAAGACGCTCTTCTGGGCCATCTTCGGTCTGTCCGAGGTCCGCTCGGTGGTGCTGGACACCAACCACAAGTTCATCGAGAACACGGGCTACATCCTCTACGGCGTCTACAACATCATCATGGTCATCGTCCTCCTCAACATGCTCATCGCCATGTTCAACAGCTCCTTCCAGGAGATCGAGGTGAGCGGGGAAAAAACCTCCCATCGGCGGTTCTGGGAGGTTTTAAAACCTTTTTTTGGCCCGTGACCCGTTTGTTCGGGTCCAAAAATGTCTCGCGAAGCCCAACTTCTTCTTCTACGTTGTTGTTGTTGTGTATCTGCTTCCACACATCGCTTTTAACCCAACTACCATCTGCCCATAATGTCAACGTCCCCCTGAAGTAGTTCAGGAGCAGTTTGCTTGAGGCCTTACGGAGCCCCGCCTCCAGCGACGCGATTGGTCGAAACCAATATGAACTATGAAATTGAGATTGTTAATCTGAAGTTTGATTTGTGAGACTAATAAGCCGGCAATCTCCCGCAACCTCATATGAATTTCAGAGGGATCATAAGAGGGATTTATTTAGCTTATGAATAAAAGATGAATCCCCCTTATGAATGGATAAATCATGTATCTCATAAATGAATGAATGAACGACTAACGTCTCTCTCACCTTCCTCTTTGTCGTGTCGCAGGACGATTCGGACGTGGAGTGGAAGTTCGCCAGGTCCAAACTCTGGTTCTCCTACTTCGAGCACGGCAGCACGCTGCCCGTTCCCTTCAACCTGGTTCCCAGCCCCAAGTGCATCCTGGGAACGGCGCTGGGAATCCTCAAGCTCCTCTGTAGACCCCCTCGCCCGGAGGCCAAGGACCAGCTGGAGCTCAACCAAGAGCTCAACAAGGTCTGAGGGTACAGTGGAGAGTCTAGTTCCTAGTCTAGTCTAGTCTAGTCTCATCTAGTCTAGTCTAGTCTAGTCTAGCGGATCAGGGCAGGGGTTCCCAACCTTGGGGTCCGGACCGGACTTGGGGTTGCCTGATAGTCCGGGTCTAGCCTCAGGATGAGTCGTCCTACTTCCTACTTCGCTGGGGTGTGATGATATTACGGGCAGATGCTGATGGGGTTCAAACACAAATTGTGTGGGGAAACAGACGGAAAAATAATATAGACGACTGAAAATAAACATATTATAAATATTACTCAGTAAATATTAGTATTATAGCTTCTTATTTTTTTTAAATAGTGTCGCTTTGCGCATTCCAGCAAATGTTTTCCATTGTAATTCACAATAAGCCCACTGGGGGCAGCAGCAGTTCACAACTTAGTGGCACACCTGAAGTCAGGAAGTCGGGTTGGGAACCTGTGACTTCGGGAGTCCAAAAGGTTCTGGGTTCGAACCCCCCCCCCCGGTGTCCACTGTCCACATGTAGACATCCCGGTGCTAAGATGCCGCCCCCCCCCCCCCCCCCCCCCCCCCCCCACCGGCTCCATAATGACCCGTATCTTAAAACACGAACTCCAAGTACCTTTGGATAAAAAAAAACAATTTGCTTAACGACGTGAAAAATGAAAAGTTCAGAGTTGTAAAATGTATTTCCTATATATGTTTTCGCCTCTAGCTGAACCCCCCCCCGGACGAAGACAGCGTTGGTACGACCTCCGCTCCCAGCAGACATCAGGTAACACACCTCTTAAGAACCCCAACTTTATTGTTTATTGATTTATCGATTGATGTTATTAATCACTCCGCAGTAATTAGTCTCAGCGCATTGCTCTGAACACTGACATCATCCGCTTGACTCATCTCCATGTAATCCTTCCTTATTAGGAGTGGAAAGTCGCACACGCACACACACACACAAACACACACACACACACACACACACACACACACACACACAATCAGCATTTCCGTCCATTTATTTAGGCTATTAAAACATTTCTTAAGGCACCGCTGAATAGATTAGATGACTCAACGCACTCCCATAATAATTTCATCTCTCCGGCTCCTCGCCTATCTGCACCCAAACAGATAAACACACACACACACACACACACACACACACACACAGATGTGTGCGGCGCCCCTGGCCTATATTTTTTTCTTATCAGTGTGGGAATTCAAACTGGCAACCGTCCACAGACAGACTCCCGGCTCAAGGGCACCGAGGAGGAGTGGAGTCGTTTTTATCGCCGACCGATTCCTTAAACCCTCCACAACGCTGGTGAACACACACTGAAACATTGTGTGTGTGTGTGTCTGTGTGTGTGTCTGTGTGTCTGTGTGTGTGTGTCTGTGTGTGTGTGATCAAGACAGACTGGTTCTTCCCCCCACACGAACAGCGTGCTACACTGGAAACCGCCATAAGTAACTTACCAAATACACCCGACATAGTTGTAATTAATGAACACACCAAAGACGTTACAATAATAGAAATTGGTTGCTCTTTCGATGCTTACATGGACATCTGCTATGCTTCAAAACTGCTGAAATATCAACCATGGTACAATGTTTTCAGTAATTCTGGCTATTCCTGTAAAATCATTGCCCTCATTTTTGGTAGTTTAGGTCATGTGCACAAGATGTGTGTGAGAGGCCTGCAGATCTGTGGACTACATAAGAACAAGGCCAAAAAACTGGCAAAATATTGCTCTGTATCAGCAGTAATTGGTAGCCTCTACATATGGAGGCGTAGATGTCACCTGTACCCTTAATGTGCATTATGGACTAGGTTATTGGCTGCTGTTGTACACCTTTCTATCAAATTTGGATTATGCCATGATATATGCTTATCTTCTAATCCAAATAAAGCGTTAAAATGTGTGTGTGTGTGTGTGTGTGTGTGTAAACAGAAGATCATGAACCGCCTGGTGAAGCGGTACATCATCAACGCCCAGTCGGACCGCGACCACGACGAGGTCAACGAAGGTAGGCGGAGCCGCCGGTTCAGGCCGCGGGTTTGGATTCACAGTGTTTTGATGCTTAATTACTAAAATTAGTAAACGTCTAATAAAGTGTTTGTGTTGCAGGCGAGCTGAAGGAGATCAAGCAGGACATCTCCAGCCTGCGCTTCGAGCTGCTGGAGTGCAAGAGCTACAACATGGACGCCATGGCCGGCCTCATCCGGCGGCTGGAGGAGGTGACGCGCGCCACCGCCACCGCCACCGCCTCCACCTCCACCGCCTCCACCAGGAAAACACCGGCTGCACGAGACTGAATTATGCAACATCACCATCATTATTATTATTATTATTATTATTATTACTATTACTATTACTATTACTATTATTATACTTAGTCATTTAGCAGACGCTTGCATCCAGAGCGACTAACAGTGAGTTAAACAGTGAGACAGGTGATATAGGGGCAGGTAGGGGTCAGGGGTCAGAGGTCAGGGGTCTGGCTCTAGACTGTGGACATGTAACCACTAGACCAGTGGTTCTCAACTGGTGGACCCACATTGTTGATTACTGCAGTATTAATCTTTTTTTTTTAATTTTTGGGCCGTGATTTAATGACTAATAATGACACGTGGGTCCTGGACCTGAGGCGGGACCAGCTCAGAACCACTGCTGTAGACCATTCTGGAGATATGAGTTAGTATATATGGATATGTGTCTGTATCTCCACAGTCTTTAGAGACAGTTTAGTCAGGATGAGGTCCTTGTGGGTTACAGACTTGGTTGGTCTCTCTTTAGACATTTAGAAGAATAAAGTAGAGTAAAGATATCCACATAAATAGCTTAGCCAACATAAAATATCTGTTACTGTTCGAAAAGAAAGCAGCAATGCATTATAATAATACTTATTATTATTTATGTGTTTTACTTGTTTTATCAATCCTGTTATTTTACTCAAAGGAAATATAATGCAGTTGGTGTAATTCTATTGTTTTGTATTGAGTTGACCCGCTAGTCGTCCCCTGGTCCGGCCACTAGGTGGTGCTGCAGAGACCTTATTCTCCTCCCAAGCCGACAGCTCTGTGAGTTGTTCCTCATTTCTCTCCTCCTCATCATTGGTTGTTTTCCGCTGTTTGCAAAAGAAAAACTAAAATAAAGTTAAAATGTTTAAGATTTAAAATTCAATTGTGTTCTTGGAACCACCGGTTATGCCTCACCGGCCAACGTTAGGCCAAATTATTACCAAATTATCATACATGAGACCTATATATATATATATATATATATATATATATATATATAACAAGACATGAATTCATCATTCAGAGAGCATCTCTTCTTGTATACCATCTAAACACCATGAGACCAAGACACACACACACACACACACACACACACACACACACACACACACACACACACACACACACAGGGGTGCAGTCTGACCTGTCATGCGAGGCTCCTCCACCACATTCAGCTCATAAAACATGGGGACGGTTCGCCAGATAAACCAGTAACACAGAACTGCTTTCTGAAATTGGCCGACTCCATCTAATCCTAATCAGTTTGTTTTAATCCGGTCAAATGGTTTCTCTGTTGCACTTCATAACCCTGACTCTCCATGAGAGTTACTACAGCTTTATATATATATATATATATATATATATATATATATATATATATATATATATATATATATATATATATATATATATTATTGACATTATTTATATATGATGTAGCCCATGTAAGTGCATTTTGTTTACTAGGATAATTGTGACAAGCATTTATATTTATTTTTTATTGTAAAGTAGAGAAAATGTTGGAATATGATGAGAAAACAACATGTTAGGGTTACCCTACATGTTATATATATAATATAATATTATTATATATATTATAATATATAATAATATAATATTATTATATATATTATATATATATACACATATATATATATATATACACAATATATAATACATACATATATATATATATTATATATATATATATTATATATATATATATATATATATATATATATATATATATTATTATTATTATTATTATTATTATTATTATTATTTTTTTTTTTTTTGCAAATTCAGTGCCGTGTTTTTTGGGAGTCAACTAAACTTTAATCATCAGCCTACATTTAATATCTGGAAACCTTGACCGGTGTGTGTGTGTGTGTGTGTGTGTGTGTGTGTGGGGGGGGGGGGGGTCTCTGCCTCTGTCCATCCAATCTTTAGAGAGAGCAGCCATGACACAGCGGCGGCGTGGAGATAAGTATCAGGAGGAACATGATGTTGGAGATAAGCGGCGCGGCCGTGAGAACGTCTGCTGATAGCCGTGGGGACGCGTGACGCGGGAGACGCGGACCCAAGGTCAGCCTGCGCATCACATCAACAACATGCACACACACCGTGTGATTATCACCAACCACCACCACACTCACTTCCCCCGCTGATACCGAGGCCACCCATGGAGAATTAAACCCCACATGAGGAGGATCTGGTCTGGGTGGGAGATGTTATGATGAGGAGGATCTGGTCTGGGTTGGAGATGTTATGATGATGAGGATCTGGTCTGGGTTGGAGATGTTATGATGAGGAGGATCTGGTCTGGGTTGGAGATGTTATGATGATGAGGATCTGGTCTGGGTTGGAGATGTTATGATGAGGAGGATCTGGCTCTGGGTGGGAGATGTTATAGTTTAAGTCCAGGACTCATGATGAGGATCTGGTCTGGGTTGGAGATGTTATGTATTAGTTTAAGTCCAGGAGGACTCATGATGAGGATCTGGCTCTGGGTGGGAGATGTTATGCATTAGTTTAAGTCCAGGAGGACTCATGAGGAGGACCTGGATCTGGGTTGGAGATATTATAGTTTAAGTACAGGACTCATGATGAGGATCTGGGTCTGGGTGGGAGATGTTATGATGAGGAGGATCTGGCTCTGGGTGGGAGATGTTATGCATTAGTTTAAGTCCAGGAGGACTCATGATGAGGATCTGGCTCTGGGTTGGAGATGTTATAGTTTAAGTACAGGAGGAGGAGGACTCATGATGAGGATCTGGCTCTGGGTTGGAGATGTTATAGTTTAAGTACAGGAGGAGGAGGACTCATGATGAGGATCTGGCTCTGGGTTGGAGATGTTATAGTTTAAGTCCAGGATTCATGATGGCCTAATTATCGAATGTTCATCATGAAAAGGCCTAAATTAAATGAAATTAAATTAAATTTAAAAATCAATGCAAAATATGTGTGTTCATATTTTCGATCCTCCATCGATCCGGTTCCTCTTCGTCTCCAACGAGATAAGTTGAATAAATAATAACGCCTGCGGCCTCGTCTGTCCTCCCCACATGGAGGAGGGCGTCTTCGTCTTCTGTCCTCTCCACATGGAGGAGGGCGTCTTCGTCTTCTGTCCTCCCCACATGGAGGAGGGCGTCTTCGTCTTCTGTCCTCTCCACATGGAGGAGGGCGTCTTCGTCTTCTGTCCTCCCCACATGGAGGAGGGCGTCTTCGTCTTCTGTCCTCTCCACATGGGGGAGCGCGATGTCACGGTGACTCGGAGGAAGAGGAGGAGGAGGAGGAGGAGGAGGAGGAGGAGGAGGAGGAGGACCAGGAGCGCGTTTTTTGGACAACTCATTAAAATCCATATCTCCGGGTCCTCACATGACAGTAATAGGCCGAGTTATTTTCCATTTATTTGGGAGTGTAGGTGTAATTGTAACGTTACACAGGAGGCCTGAGTGGCTATTTGAGCTGACCTACTTGCGTTACATAATGTGTGATAATATTCAATATTTACCGCTCATATCTAATCTTCCTCCGTGTCCTATTATATGTGGAGAGTTTCATCACTGAACACGGAGACGCCCTGACGACGAAGACTACACGGTGATGCCCGTCTCCCCGGGGGGGGGGGGGGGGGGGGGGGGAGGGACAGAAGGGACAGGAGGGACCAGACTGGGAGGGACAGGAGGGACCAGACTGGGAGGGACAGGAGGGACAGGAGGGACCAGACTGGGAGGGACAGGAGGGACAGCAGGGACCAGACTGGGAGGGACAGGAGGGAGCAGACTGGGAGGGACAGGAGGGACAGGAGGGACCAGACTGGGAGGGACAGGAGGGACAGCAGGGACCAGACTGGGAGGGACAGGAGGGACAGGAGGGACCAGACTGGGAGGGACAGGAGGGACAGCAGGGACCAGACTGGGAGGGACAGGAGAGTGCAGACTGGGAGGGACAGGAGGGACAGGAGGGACCAGACTGGGAGGGACAGGAGGGTGCAGACTGGGAGGGACAGGAGGGACAGCAGGGTGCAGACTGGGAGGGACAGGAGAGTGCAGACTGGGTGCAGACTGGGAGGGACAGGAGGGTGCAGACTGGGAGGGACAGGAGGGACAGGAGGGTCCAGACTGGGAGGGACAGGAGGGTGCAGACCGGGAGGGACAGGAGGGTGCAGACTGGGAGGGACAGGAGGGTGCAGACTGGGAGGGACAGGAGGGTGCAGACTGGGAGGGACAGGAAGGGTGCAGACTGGGAGGGACAGGAGGGTGCAGACAGGGAGGGACAGGAGGGACCAGACTGGGAGGACAGGAGGGACAGGAGGGTGCAGACTGGGAGGGACAGCAGGGACCCAGACTGGGAGGGACAGGAGGGACAGCAGGGACCAGACTGGGAGGGGACAGGAGGGACAGCAGGGACCAGACTGGGAGGGACAGGAGGGACAGGAGGGACCAGACTGGTAGGGACAGGAGGGAGCAGACTGGGAGGGACAGGAGGGATCAGGACTGGGAGGGACAGGAGGGACAGACTGGGAGGGACAGGAGGGAGCAGACTGGGAGGGACAGGAGGGTGCAGACTGGGAGGGACAGGAGGGAGCAGACTGGGAGGGGACAGGAGGGTGCAGACTGGGAGGGACAGGAGAGTGCAGACTGGGAGGGACAGGAGGGTCCAGACTGGGAGGGACAGGAGGGTGCAGACCGGGAGGGACAGGAGGGTGCAGACTGGGAGGGACAGGAGGGACCAGACTGGGAGGGACAGGAGGGACAGACTGGGAGGGACAGGAGGGTGAGGACTGGGAGGAAACTTTAACTTGAACCCTAATAGTTAGGATTTTTGAAAGATGACAGACAGAAATATGTCTTCTTGTCCTATTGGTCAATATCTGATTAGTAGGAATTATTATTATTATTATTATTATTATTATGATTATTATTATTAAATAGTTATTTATTGAAAAGATAACTTTTATGTGAAAGAAAGTGGAAACCAAGTCTGAGACCAGGCGGTCCAGGAGGAGGAGGAGGAGGAGGCTGTGGGAGGAGGAGTGCGTCACGACGCGCAGTCTCCCCAGGACGCAGACGGATCAGAGGACCAACGGGAGGATGGACTCCGCAGACCCCAGCAGCAGGACCACAGACCCCAGCAGCAGGACCACAGACCCCAGCAGGAGGACCCCAGACCCCAGCAGGAGGACCCCAGACCCCAGCAGGACCCCAGACCCCAGCAGGAGGACCAGTGAACTGGTGGAGATGGGATTCAGCCACGAGAGACCAGCAGCCGCCCAGCAGCCGCTGCCCTGCATGTCCCGTCCCCTGGTGCTGGACCGGACCCTGGTGCTGGACCGGCCCCTGGTGCTGGACCGGACCCTGGTGCTGGACCGGCCCCTGGTGGACCGTCCCCTGGTGCTGGACCAGCAGCACCAGTACTACGGCCCGGCTGAGGAGGACCGCGGCAGCAGGACGGACAACATGTCCTGGGCAGACTATGTCCAAGTCCAGGTCCCCGGAGCTGGAGACGCGCGTAACTTAACGTTTCCGTTTATAAAGGACGAGACGGAGCCGTCGCTCATCACGGAGGACCACGTCCTGGGTGGACCCGGCATGGTCCCGGGTGGACCCGGCATGGTCCCGGGTGGACCCTGCATGGACCCAGGTGGACCCAGCATGGTCCCGGATGGACCCAGCATAGAGGAGATAGCCGCCATGGACGCGTTTTACGAGGGCGAGGGGAAACAGCCGCTGGGGTTAGAGACCCCCCAAGACCTCCTGCTGGACCTGACCCCCCAGGACCCGCTCGCACCCACACCTGCACACGGGGTCCCGCACCGAGGAGGGAAGACCGAGTCCAGGACCGGGACGTCCTGCAGGGGCGCCCAGCAGCAGCAGCAGCTGATGTTCACCAAGACCGAGGTCCCGAGGTGGACTTCTTTCCCCCCCGCGGACCCGGCCTGGGTCCAGCCTGCGGGTCCCTGCGAGGACCCGTTCCTCCAGACCCACGGGGTCTACGAGGGCGTCCCGGGTCCCGCGGCGCGCAGGAGTCCGCACTCCTACTCCACTTTCCCAGGGTAAGATGACCCGTCCGCACGGCGACGCGCGCGTAAAGTCATGTGTGTGTGTGTGTGTGTGTGTTTATGTGTTTGTGTTCATGTGTGTGTGTGTTTGTTCATGTGAGTGTGTGTGTGTGTGTTCATGTGTTTGAGTGTGTGTGTTCATATGTATGTGTGTGTGTGTTCATGTGTGTGTTAATATGTGTGTGTGTGTGTGTGTGTGTGTGTGGTGTGTGTTCATGTGTGTGTGTGTGTGTGTTTATATGTGTGTGTGTGTGTGTGTGTGTGTGTGTGTGTGTTTATGTGTGTGTGTGTGTGTGTGTGTGTGTGTGTGAGAGAGTGTATTTGAGTGTGTGTGTGTGTGTGTTCATGTGTTCATGTGTTCATGTTTTTTTGTATGTATGTGTGTGTGTGTGTGTGGTGTGTGTTCATGTGTTTGTGTGTGTGTTCGTGTGTGTGTGATCATGTGTGTGTGTGTTCATATGTTTGTGTGTGTGTGTGTGTTCATGTTTGTGTGTTTGTGTTCATGTTTGTGTTCATGTGTGTGTGTGTGTGTGTGTGTGGTATATGTTCATATATGTGTGTGTGTGTGTGTTCATGTGTGTGTTAATATGTGTGTGTGTGTGTGTGTGTGTGATGTGTGTGTGTGTGGTGTGTGGTGTGTGTTCATGTGTGTGTGTGTGTGTGTGTGTGTGAGAGAGTGAGTGTGTGTGTGTGTGTGTATGTGTGTGTGTGTGTGTTTTTATATATATATATATATATATATATATATATATATATATATATATATATATATATATGTGTGTGTGTGTGTGTGTTTGTTTAATATGTGTATGTGTGTGTGTGTTTATATGTGTGTGTGTGTGTGTGTGTGTGTGCGTGTGTTTATGTGTGTGTGTGTGTGTGTGTGTGTGTTTATATGTGTGTTTATGTGTGTGTGTGTGTGTGTGTTTGTGTGTTTATATGTGTTTGTGTCTGTGTGTGTGTGTGTGTGTATGTG